>VZTX01008489.1:313184-331047 GCA_013400915.1 Pardalotus punctatus | reverse complement strand
GGATATAAGGAAAAATTTATTCATAGAAGGGGTTAACCAGCATTTGAACAGCCTCCTTAGAGAACTGCCAGAGTCAACATCCCTGGAAGTATTTATAAGATATGTAGATACGGTGATTAGGGGCATGGTTTAGTGATGGATTTGGCAGTGCCAGGTTAACAGCTGGACTTAATCTAAAGGATGTTTCAGCCTAAATGATTCTATGATTTCCAGTAACCATTTTTTAAACAGTAGCAATACGCTTAAAAATTCTTAATTTCTCCTACTACTTAGTTTCACCTTCCCTTACGTCGAGCTGTGGGATCACAGGGTAAACAGAGAGAAGTTGTCTGGAATAGTGTATAACATTTTGTTGCTATTTTACTTAGAGGAAATACACAAGATATAAAACAGTGAAGGGAGAGAGAGAAAGCAATAAGAGAAACAGGACAAAGGAAACTAGTGAAAGATGAAAGGGAGAAGACAACAGGAAGAGAGCAAAGGAAGCTCATTCAAAGTAAAAAATTCACTTGGTAACCAAACAGCCTGGCCAAAGCTCTGCTTCCTTTGCTATCAGCTAGAAAAATGAAGATAGCTGGGGAAAAGGGGGTTATCCTAAGAAATCATAAACTGAAAAAGAAGCATGAATTGTCAGTCTCACCTGACTCTTTCCGTAATTCTGAGGGTTTGATTTTAAGATTTGTAAAGCAGACAGAAGTTAGGTAATGAAACACTGCTTGAGGGAACAAGACTGACACCTAATTCCAAAAATTCTTTTAATTATTTTTTTCAAAATGGAATCTTCAAGACCACACACTCTCCTCCTGTTGTTGCAGTCCTATTTGTGCTTTTCAGAGCTTTTTCTTAGTGGAAAAGGGAGAAGGTGACTTTAGCTACTCCTGAAACTGTCTCCTCAGCTGGAGTGTTAGACCAAAAACAGCCTTTACTTCTCTGCAATGACACTGGCTAGATAATTTATTCACGTGGGTATCAAGTGAGACAGTATTATTGCCACTTACTGTAAGTTCAGCTGAACTATTGAGCTTCATTGTGCAGGACCCCTAAAAATACAAAACACACATCAGTATTTATTGAAATACAGAAACACACAAGTACATAATTTTGTAATCCTTTTGGTAAATACCTACCAAAGGAATCATGCTGTGAACAAGGGAAATATCTTTGTTTTCTAATCTTTTCATGTACCGCACAATATTTGTCTCAGAGTGATAGCTGGAGAACACAAAACACAGTGTTAAGGCAAGCAGATTAGCTATACAGCTGCTAACATAGGAAAAGAACACAAAAAAGAAATATGTCTCAGGATAGTTATTAATGTATACTAGGTAGCTCTTTCCAAACTGGCACTTTAAGCTTGCTAATAGCAACGTGGATTGAAAATACTTATTATCATCTCAGTAACACTATCAGTAAATATGGAATATAAGTGCTCTAGTAAGTCTGTTGATACCACATCCTCAAATAATACCTTGTACAATACAGCAGATTAATGGAAAAACACATTCCCCTTGCTCATTTAAAATGAGAATGATAACTAAAAATGCCACTAAATAGCTTATTTCAGAATAACAAGTGACTGCTTGAATCGAGGTACAAAACTGTCCTCAACTGACTCCACTGATAGTTTTGAAAGGAAATATTTCAGATTCCATAAAGTAGCAAATATACAGCAGTTTCACAAACCTGTTGAAAACCTGGTGTGTCAAGAATTTGGAAGTTCTCTTAAACGGGGTGCTAAAGATGCCTTTGGTTTCCTCTCCCATACCCTCAGCAATTAACTCCTTCGACACAAAGAAATAGAGTCAAGTATTTTCATGGAAATTTCTTTTTTCATAGTCAACTCTAATCAGAACTAGCTTATGCTACCAGTTTACCTCAGGATTTAGTCAGCTTTTAAGGTAAAAACCCCCAATTTTACTAGCATGTCTATCTGTATATATCTAGCATGACAACAGCACAACATTAAAACTGCGTTCAGATGTCTCAGTAGTTCTCATCTTGTAGGTATTGCTGCTAAATGCTAAAAAAATGCAACAAATGCAACAAATGCAACAAAAATTCCAGTGGGGAAGAAATAACTGACCCCATGTCCTAACCACCACAAAAGAAGTAATAGCCTGAACGCAAGGTGTCCAAGCTGACCAGAAGAATTAACTGTTGCAACCAGAAAATGGCATTACATAAATCCTTTATTTAACACTGCCTCTTTAATTAAGAGAGGATCTGAAATTCTTAATATTTAGCAATTGGTCATCATATAGACATCCACTCTCCAAGAGCAGTTTTGCTTTTCATTAAACCTTGGAAACATTTGGTTAATTTAATCCACATGACCTATTATGTACTTACAGAAGAAGACTCACAACCAAAGATCCATAATATGTCATCTAGATCTTTCTCATTTACAGTTTCATCAAGTGATACTCCAAGCTATGGATAAAAGCACAAGTAATTACTCCAAACTATTGCCTCCAGAGGCATAGTACATTTGTTTCGGCCAAGAAAAACTTTCCAGAAACACAAGAGGAAAAAATAAAAAATAAAATCAATGTTCCCAACAATATGTAACCATACATATTTATAGGCATTTATGACATATATTAATTTTATTTAAATAAAACTTACTTATTTTTATAAATTTTTTAAAATGAATTTTCCAATACCTCCCTTTACCCTGCTGAACCATCCAAGCCAGATAGCTCAGAAACTTCGAGCTTTGTGACCTCCTTCCTAATGTTTCTAAGTGTTTTCTACTTAATAGGAAAATTGCCCATTTTCCTGTGACACCCCTTCCCCCCATTCCAATTTACTGAACATACTACAATTTTTGAAGAGTTCCTTAGTGCCTACCAAAATGTGGTTTAGATTTCAGTCTGTCTTTAAACACTACCACAGGACCTGAATTCTGGATATCACCTTGTATTTCATCATTAAGTGTTACAGTCTCTCCACTCTACCCCTTAGTGTCATATTTAACATGAAAAAATTAGATAATCTTTTTTAACAGGTGTAAAATGAAAATACAATTATTATTTCTGGAAGTTCAGTGCATCACTTAAATTCATTCTTTATATTATCTTTATAATTGTCTGATATATCTGAGCAAATTACAAGATCTTAAATAATTTTATTCTGTTTAACACATGTAAGGATTAGAAACTTGATGAAGGAAGTGTCATACTACAAATTTTGTGAATTTATCAAAGGTTTAGAAGGTTACTTACTCTGCCATCATTATAAGTCCGAAAATTTATCTTTCTAAGAGCTGCCCTGTCCAAAACCTCTTTGACTGAGCATCCACACGTGATCAACAAGGTATCAAAGAACAGCTCATGATGCAGTTTATGACCAGCTCTCCTGAGACCTATAAAAAACAGTAAGGTTTTTTATATTACATATAAAGCAAATAATGCTTTAAAAAACATATTATATGCACACTGTATTGTTTGCTCGGGCAGTATTTGCAGAACAATACTATCTATCTCATAGGTAAATGCTTTTATGTAATAAAGGAAAATATGTCCCTTGAGTAAAGAGCAGCAAAATCACCAGCTTTTTAGTGAAATGTCACTGTGAATGAAATCCAACTAAATCAGATTCAAACTAAATACTTAATGTAGATTGGATCTAGGAAAGGTCTTTCTGATACATCAAATCTGTAATATATACAGTAGCAGAGTTGGTATATAAATGCAATAAGGACAAAATAATAAGATTGGAAAGATACTAATAAATATTAACTGTCACACAGCTTGCCATAACAAAGTTTAGAGTCTTAGGGTTTTTCACAATAGCAAGACATCTTCTGGCTAAACTGGCAAATAATGGATGCTTGTGACAATAATCCCGTAGCTCCAAACAGTCCAGTTTTGTTTAGCTCCTTCTGACAGCAGTGATAGTCATATCAGTGGGAAAAAACCTGCCAGACCACATAGTCCAGATGCAATTGTTATTTTCTACAACAGATTATGTGCTTTTCTTTAGCTGTTAAACTTTGAGATTTCAATGTTCGAGCAGGTATGATACTCCACACAATTTAACTGAAATGTTTATATTGCTTTAGTATCATTTATTATCTTCCTTTGCTACATTATTAATACTATGTGAAGATTTCTGTGAGTAAATTAGGATGCTCCCTCAAAAGAAGGAGAAGCTGGCAAACAGCAGTTCAACACGATCACGTAGAGACTCACTCTACAGACTTCTCTTCGTTTCCTGAGGAAACAGAAGTAATACTTGCAAGTTCCTGTCACACAGACTTCCAATTCTTGGATGTCATTACCAGAACTACACAAAAATATCAGATGTGAATTTTGTATTGGAATGATCTCTCTCAAGCTGAGAGAATACCCATCAGATGGACACCCCTGCCCCCACACAATAAGTTTATTTAAGACGTATTATTTAAGATTTCAGAACAGTTTCTGTAAAGATTAGGTACGCACCTTCAGCCAAGATTAGGGTGGCATTGTGCACTCGTCTCGCAATATGCCTCAGTCCATCAGCCCCATGGTACACACCAAACATGGCTGACATATTAGCCAGAAGAGCCTAGGATCCAAACACAGTTCACGACATTGTTATTGTTATTCTTAGCAAAGACTACTTCATGTAAGTTTAGTGGAATGTTTCTTTAGCACCCTGAGACAACCACATATCCTCAGCTGATGTTTTAGCTGATTATGTGTTGCCTACAAAATAAAAGGAGGGGAAGGCAAAATACTTTTATGAAACTGTAAGCACTGATTATGAATTCAACGCCCTTTGAAATGTAACTGTTTTAGCAATTAACACGTACTTATATTCAACTACTGCAACAAAGATTTTTGAAGGCTTTGAAGTCTAGCTAGTCTCACAGGAACCCATTGTTTAGGAACAGAACAAAAAAATATAGAGTATCTCCTGAATACTAAGTGCTTAAACTTGTGTTAACAATAATAATCTCTCCTCAAAATCTGGCACAACATTAAGAGCAGGAGGAAAGCAATAATAGGAGCAAAAAAAGCTATGACCCTGTCTGGCTGGAGATCTGTGGGGATATGCCGAAGATAACTATTTTGGGTACTTACTTACTTAAACATGGTACTTTCCTGTAAAGATATCTCTGGTGATGTAACATTCTTGCATCAAATCACATAGACAAAAATGTAAATTGTGACAATTTGAATTATCAGCTTTAGAATTGAAAAATTTATTTCTTCTGCCTTGAGAAGGGAGGGAAATCTCAGATCATTGGAATTCCCTTCTATTTTATTAAGAGTTCTGTCTTGTTTATAACAAACAGCACTGCTCAGTGGTGTTCATGCTACAAGACAGACAGGCTCACGACTGCAAAAATTCAGGACTAGAGCAAGGAAACATATTGTAATACTCTCTTTGCAAGAAGACCCACTATTCAAAGGACTCAAAACAAGTGAACAAAGACCAGAGTATTTCTGTGTTCTCCATTTTTTCACTAAAATCTCTGAAAAATAAAGCTAACTCACTGTTCAATTTGTTTCCTTTCTAGCACTGAAAACAAAGCATAAGTTACCTGTGCTGTGCAGATGTTGCTCGTGGCTTTATCCCTCCTGATATGCTGCTCTCGTGTTTGCAAAGCAAGCCGGTACACTTCCTTTCCACTCGCATCTCTAAGTTACAAGCAAAAATGTTGCTTCTGTTACTATAAAATTACAGTTATTTATGGCATAGGGCTTTACACATGCTCACCTGAAACTAGTTACCTATCCTCAGAGACAGAAAGGTCTAGAGACAGCACAGCATAAGTTGGGACACTTGCGATACCAAACAGAGCAAGACCAAAGCAACTCTACATTTCTGTTTATATCATGGCTGGTCAGGTAGAGCACACAGTGAAATTTCTATGCATACTACAGGAGAACTTGGTATTTGCCTTTAAATGACACAGATTATTGCAACTATTCTAACTGAATAATGATGTAAATTAAATATTCCTAAGCTTATTGATAAGAGTGAATGTTTTAGTTATGTTGGTTACTGAAGTACTTCTGTGCCAAAGATATGCAGTCTTCCTAGTGACAATTACTTTACATTTCAATTATTACTAGTTAGACGTCTTAGCAAAATACACAGTACAGCACCAACAGCAACTATTAGAGGCAAGATTCTGCACACTATTTCTCTGCTTTAAGCATGACTAAAATTTGAACTACATTAAGATCCTTCTAGATTATTTTGGAGGTTCACTTAATTTTTGACTTCTTTCCATTTACGTTTTGTAAGATTGGATGACAGAAAAAACATATAACAGTACAGATTAAGTGGAATAAGTTAGCTTGCAAAGCCTCATGCCATCACAATGAATCCACTCTGCTTTTGGTTATCTCTTCATCCCACACTGCCAACAAGCACTATATACAGTTCCACACAAATGGAATTCTTGAAGCTTGCTTCCTCAAAACTGAAGGCAACTTTTATTCTCACAGTTTCCAGGAAAAAAGGTACTCAGTACAACACCATGGACAGCCGTTGTTAACAAAGGCTGCACAAGATGGTCATGGTGTGGTTTCTTATGGTTTTTTCCATATTACTAATATCTCTGAGGGGGGACTTCAGATTGGATATTAGATAAGACTTTCAAAGAAAGGGTTCTAAAGCATTGGAACAGGCTGTACAGGGAAGTGATGGCATCACCACCCCTGGGAAGTGTTCAAAAAATGTGTGGATATGGCACTAGAGGACATGGTTTAGTGGTGAACACTATGGAGAGTTGAGAATTGGACTTGATGATCCTGAAGGTCCTTTCCAACCCTAAGGATTGTAAGAGTCTATGATTTCAATCTTCACTTTATGGCAGAGAGAGCCCTTACCTGGTAACACCCACCATTCTGCCTGGCATCATTCTCACTAGATTTTCCTTCACAGCAAAGAATGCCGCATGGGGTCCCCCATAGCACAGCGGGACGCCAAACCTCTGGGAGTTACCCAGGACAACATCGACCCCAAACTCTCCGGGAGGCTTCAGAATACAGAGGGCCAGAAGGTCAGTAGCACAGCAGGCAAGAGTCTGAGAACAGGAATGCACAGAGAAGTCAGTCTCCTTTCTAAAGGAATGGTGCTTACGTAGGAGCTAATTTTCTAAATTTAGTTTCAAACAGTTCCATATCACCTGCACAAAGCTGAAGTGCAATGGCTGTAATGGTGATCAACTGCATTTAGCTGAGATGGTATCTCATTTACACTTAGTTTCTGTGAATATGGCTCTTTGATGTGTCAGATCAGTATCTGTGTGACCAAAAAAATTTACTGTACCCCATTCTGATGAGCTCTTTCAACAAGTTCAGAGAAGTCTTCGATTTTCCCTTCAGTGTCTGGATACTGAAATAAAACTCCACTGACATCCTTCCCACTGAAATCCATCTCATGGGGTAATTTGAGCTCAGTAATAACACCTGTATAGCTGGAAACAAAAACATGCAGGAAGGAAAATACTCAAACCACTTCCAGCCTTGGAGTGATAATTTGCAAGATGTTTTCATATATGACTCTTTAACACACAGAGAGTTGAATGTGCTTTGCAGAACTAAACATTGAGAGAGTTTCACCTCGTGATATATAATATTGAAGAATTGCATTTGATATCACCATCAGAAATACAAAGCAACGCAAACAGAGGATACATAAGATACTTGCTTCCTAGTAAAAGAAAAATAAGATCAGACTGAATTCAGCAGTCAAATGTATATATTTGTGCAACAATTTAAAGGAAAAAATTAAATATTTTCTTTTTATCATATGTTTAATCTCTTGTTTGAACAACTTTAGTTTCTTTGCAGTTGTATTTGAACTAGAAGCAATGCCAAATGATAACAGATTTTTGCTTCTAGTTTGCAAAGAAAGCACAGGCCAGAAATCTTAAGTATATGGCAAAAAGGCACAGATGGAAAATGTTTCAGTATAAGGGAAAAGATTATGGTGGAAAATGAAGGAAAACATTACTTTGCTCTAGTTTGGACCACTGCTATAGTTTGAGGGTGGCATCGGGCATCTACATAGAACTTTCTCCTTTTGTTGTGTCTGTTAAAAAAAGGAAAAAGAAGGTTTAAATATCAATAATATACTGTTTTCCACTGATATAAAATTAGCTTATTTTCTAGAAGTGAGTTTTCCTATGCAAAAAAGCAGTTGAAAATATTGGTTATTATAATCAGATTAAGTGTAAGAGTGAATGGACGTTCTGGCACATTTAAATTAAGGAAGTTCATTTCAGACACTCAAATGAGACTCATACATGACAAAAAGTTAAAACAGATTATGAAACAGAACAGGGAGATAATTTCAAAAGCTATGGGAATGGCTCCACATATACATACTTTTTTAAAGGAATACAACTGTGGTCTTTAATACAATGTTGCCCTGGATAAACAAACATGAGCCATCCAAATAGGTAAATGGAGATGAAGAAAATGACCTCTGCCCACAGCAGTGGGGTTGAAACTAGATGATCTTTAAGGTCCCTTCCAAGCCAAACCATTCTGTGATTCTGATAAGACAATTCCCTCGTTTTCTCTGGTAAGCAGAATTTTATGTCAGACTGAGGCTTTGAATTAGCGAATAGCTACAAAACAGTCTCTCTGTGTAATCACCTTCCTGATACAGAGTTCTGCAGTGACCTTCAATCATTTCTCATATTTCATCTGATTTGCAGATTCCTTTCAAATGGCCCTACAACAGACATCCATGAAAGTAGAATTGGATATAACTGTAAGAGTCTCACTTTAAGCAACTTAGGATGATATACTCCACTGTTTTTTAAAGCTTCTTTCAATCACTAGTGGAAAAAGTACATCTTCAGCTTTCATGGATGCAAGAGACTCAGGACACAGTTTGTCAGATTATGGAATAAAAAGTCCCCTGCCCCCTCCATAGAGAGGCAACAGCAGCTGGGGGAGCCCAGATAACACCCTGTTCTTGCTGCTCCCAGGTGCTTACCAGGGAAAATCAGCCCGACACAGACCCATCTCCACAAGTGCAGAGGAGAAAAGAGGCCACCAGGCAGGTGGGAACTCTTAATTAACCAACCCAAACAGGCACACTGTCTGGGTGCCACCCCCAACTTGGTGGGTAGACATTATGGGATGCATGAGAAGAGCATTTGGGGATTGCAAACTTCTCTTAATATGAAATGTTTGGGAGAAAACAATACAGCTAAATGATTCTGTGAGAAAGAAGCATAACAAAATAGAGGAGTAAGGGGATAAACTGGGTCAGTCACATATATTAGGTTCAAGTGCATAAGCAACCAAGTAGCGCAGTTTGTTCTCTCTTGTTAAATGCCTTTCGGACTCCTTTCATGGGTGAGGAGACTCCATATTCTGTGTGTGTGTGTGTGTGTGTGTGTGTGTGTTGGGCTGTCTGGGTGCCACTCGAGCCAGAGCACCGAGGATCCACATGGAGTGAGTGCACTTCAGTGCCAGCAGCTGGAGCAGTACATCAGCCAAGAGGGGCCCTTGTGTCTGTGGTGGTGTCAGTAGGAGCAGGTGTGTGTATGGGTGCCAGTGGCTGGGCTGGTAGGGCAATGAGACTCCTTCCATGTCTCTGCTGTACTGGGGAGCTCAGGGTTGGGCACAGCACTGTGGGATGCAGACTCACCAGGGTGAGAGGGAGGGAATCCCTCCCTGGCCTCCTGGCAGAACTCCTCCTCCCAGTGCAGTGCAGGAGACAGTGGAGCTTTTGGCCACACATACACACTGATGGATTGTGTTCAATTTGGTGTCACCCAAACCTCCTATATTTTCAGAAAAGCTACTTTTCCAGCCTGCCAGCCCCAATCATGTACCCCACATACCTGGGGTTGCTTCTTCCCAGATGCAGGACTTTGTACTTCCCCTAGTTGACCTTCACAATACTCCTGTCAGCCCATTTTCTCCAACCTGTCAAAGTCCCTCTGGACGGTACCACAACCCAGTGGTCCATCAGCTGATCCTGCATCACCAGCAAGTTTGTTGAGGATACAGTCTGCCCCATCATCCAGAGATTAATTGGCTGCAGTGCTGCCTCTGGGATATAACAACTGTCCTCCACCTAGAGTTCATGTCACTGACCAGCACCTCTTGTCTGGCATTCAGACAGTTTTACATCTACCTCACTCCTGCCTCATCCAGCCCATAATTTTCAGTTTCTCTGTGGAGTTTTAAGGGAGACCCAATTCTCCCTCCTCTCCTACCAAAACAGTTACTCAGCTGTAGAAAGTCATCAGGTTGGTCAAAATGACCTCCCCGTGTTAATCCATGCTTGTGATTCCTGGTCCCCTTCTCGTCCATCACATGTCTGGAAATGTTTCCCAGGGCTAGCAGTTGTTCCATCATCACTGAGGGACTCAGGTGAGGCTGACTGGCTGGTAGCAACCAGCATCCTCATTCCTGCCCTTCCTGGAGGCAGGACTGTCACTTGCTTTGCTCCACTGCTGAGGCTCCTCTCTGTCTCAGTTACTGTGGTTGTTGAGAGACACCCACGGATGGCGTCGTGTTGGCATCACGAGGCTTCCTCAGCAGCCATGGGTGCAGCACGTCAGGACCTGCGTAAGTCCAGTTTGCTTAAGTGTTCTCTAACCCGACCCTCCTCCAACACGGGTAAGTCTTCCTTGCTCTAGAAATTCTCCTGTCCTTTCTCTGGGTCCTTAGGTTTCTTAAGGCCTTAAATGTCTGAGTTAAACATTTACATCAACACTGGGAACTTCTCTGTGAGCTTGGCAACATGGACTGCAGTTGTTCAGTGATCTGCTCACAGTAAGAAGGCCACACTCAATGTCAACCCATTGCCTACACATGGATAGGTACCTTCAAATTTCAAAATTACATCCCACTGTGATTTAACCATACATTTAAACACAGTACCTGTGACATAATTGCATTGCTTCTGCAGCAGCTGTCCCTTCATCCAGCAAAGATGCATTAGCCACATCCATTCCTGTGATATCGCACACCATAGTCTGGTAATTTAGGAGGCTCTCCAGCCTGCCCTGGGACACCTCAGGCTGGTAAGGAGTATACTGGGTAACCCTGTAGGAAAAAAATTTCAGAGTTCAGGTCTAGGAAAATACACTTGTAAAAAAATTATGGCAATATATAACTGGACTATATGACAGAAAAATGAATAGTAAAGTGTAATTCATTAATATGGAAGTTTGCTAGAAGACACTTACTTTTAGATAACCATAACTTTTATCTTCTGGTGTTGACTTGGCTTTTTACAGGAGAAAAATTCTGTTTCTCCATTTTGAAAAGAGCGATTACTTTTAAAACAGAGGTGTGAGGGCATTATGGAGAAGGGACAGAGTAAGTAGACACTGAGTCCAGAAAAATTGAATCAAGTCACAACATCTAAGGGAGAATGCTTTGTTCAATCACATCTAGGTATTGCCATGATTTTTCAATGCTGTTTCTGAAACCCTTTGCTTGTCAAGTCTTCTCCATCCTTGTAGGAGGAAAGGCACTTAGCATTTCACAGAACCAAGCTCAGAAATATGCAATTTCTTGTGAAATGAAAATTTCCATGTGTGTTAGTGGAGGGAAGTGAGACTGGTTTAAGTTTTATCTGTTGTCATTTGGCAAAAAAAACAGTAGTGGCAATATAAGCAACTCCTTCAAAAACACAAGAATCTAAGTGAAACTCTTCATTATAACAGTCCAGAAAACAAAGCAGCATGGGTCCAGGGATGAAAGGCAAAAACAGAGGTCAGACTCTCCTCTCACTGCTGGATTCCACAGTAGTTCAGGACAGACTTTGTGCCAGACTGAATTTAGAGTAACAGCCAGAAACAAGTGGTAAGTGGGAACACTCGTGGCCTCTGTTTTCTAACGATGGAAGAAAACAGCAGTTTGTTTCCTTTAAAGGGCAGTAGTTAGCCTTAGACTTTTGAAAAATGAAATGAAGGTACAAGGTTTCCAGAAAGACTCAAGTATTTGGAAGCTCACACCATGTAAAGTCAACAGAAGGTAAAAACCAAAGATTTTTAAAGGAAAAGGTGGACAACTTGGTATAGAACAAAATGAAAGGAGCAACAAAGTAGTAGTAATGTGGAAGAGGAAGCAGAAAAAAAGTCCTGAAGAGAATGCATGAGATAGAAGGACATACTCAATATGTGAACTTGAAATGCTAATGTATTTACTATCTAATTTAATGATGGATCTGCTTGAATTACTCACATATGCTATTCAATACAGTAAGAGAAAGCAATAGCTATGTATTGAATACATAAATACTGCTGATTTTCCCAAAAACTGCCCCCAAAACCTTTTCCTTTTTAGCCAATTCTAGCACTAAATTAATTATCATCATATGACTGCATAGTTCACAAGTGAGGCCACATCCTGGGCTGCCTGCAACCTTGCTAATCCAAATAGGTGGGTTTTTCCTCTACAGATGCTAAACCCAGTGTTTAGCTTGCCAGACAAACTCTCAGTCTGGGAGTATTAAGATTTTTTTCTATACCTTAAGTTTTACATTTGTGCTTTCTCATTTTATTTCATCTAAGGGAAGGGTTTTTTTCGTATTTTAACTTTCAAGAGGAACAAGAATTAGACTAACAAGAATTAAAGCATTGAGATTAATTGAAACGCATTAGAGAAATCCTACCCTACAAAGATGGGAAAGAACCCTATATTACAAAAACAGAATTGATGAAGCCTTATGATTTTAATGTTATGGTTTTGAATGTTGAACACAATTGGAGGAAAATCCATCAATTTCAGAAGGATGGAAAAAAATCAACCAAGAAATCTTGAATTCCAGTACTGCCACAAACTACAGTGTATGAAGCTTAACAGTTCTACAAATAAAGACATTTTTTATAACATAAAAACACTTAGTTAAACACTTTTTTTGGAGGGCTTTTGGCATTTTCTAAGCATCTATATATTTTAATTTATTTTACTTCTCCACAATTTCTTCAAATAAAATATCTGGCTTTAGTCTGCATTCCGACTTCTGCCTGAATCTATGCTACATGGTAAGTGACTTTTCAAAGTTATTTAAAAGCAAATTCTCTAAAAGTAATTTTTGCACAGTATGTAGTTATTTTCAGAATAACTTCTAATAATTTTCATTACATTCTGACTAAACTAACAAGTTTAATAATTTACACTAGAGATGTGAAAATTGCAGGCATCCTTGGTACGGGTATTTTATTCTTACACATTTAATGTGTGGGGGCAAAGGAATCAAATGAACTGCACTTTGGAGACTGTTACTTGCTCTAACAAATGCCAATCAAGGAGAGACAAGTTATGTAAGTGAAATGGAAGGATCAGAAGCAATAAGCATGAGTTTGCAGCATTTCCCTTGCAACTGCAATGTGAAGCGTGTCAATGTGGAAAATATTACACACTCAGCAGATGTAAGCAGAAATCTGATTTCTTTAACAGCTTCCATGAAGCCTGTGTAGCTACCTTAGCACACATACCCACACACATACATACTTTCTCTCAAATAAATATTTTAGCCTTTACTTTAGCCATATAATAGTTTAGCTTTTAGCCATCCAGTTTGACTCCACTGGACAGCAGAAGATCAGATTTCTGGACAGACTCTCTCAGTTGTTTCATTAACACTATACAACTTTTTAGGATTGCAAAATCTGCAGTTCATTTTGTTCCACTTACTTTCTAACTGTTCTTATTTTTGCCTCTATCAACTGATAACTTGTTTCATGGTATTGTACTGAAATATTTAGATTGCATATGTTGCAAAAAGTGTATGAGGATAAGGCCAAATAAAACTTTGTATAGATGCACTTCATAGTTTCCTTGACTCCAAAGAGTGCAACTTTTCCACCAGTGATGCAAACAGAGCCAACAAATCTAAAAATAAATAGACTTAGAGGTCTACAGATCCATTTATGGCAACCCAAAGTAAAAAAAATACATAACATCTAAGAATCAATTACTTTTTGCATGGAGTAATATGATCCTTTGGTTGGTTGTGGGGCTTTTTTGTTCTTTGGGCTTTTTAAAATAGATATAAAACCTTTAAATACTGATTTTACTAAAATAAAAATGACCCAGTAAAAAAGATGAGCGTTATCATGTTAATACAGTATAAAAGAAGGATCTTACTGACTAGTGACAGGGGAACTTGTAAACTAAATGAGAAATTGCAGGGTAACAGTGACATTCAGTCTGTTGGGAAGCGAGACTCCATATGAAATTTAGCTTTTCCTTTTGCATAATTTCTGAGTTACAGTTCTTTAGAAACAGAAATGTCAGCTGGATGATCAAAACCAAGCACAATATTCTCAGCCTTTTCATAAATGAATTGTCATATTATGGTATTTTAATATCACCGCTGTTCACCAGAGAATTATTTGATCAGACAAGACAAGAACTCACTTTATGGGTAAACATTCAAACACTTGGAGGTCTCTGGTTTAAAAAAAAAACTCAAGAAAGAAATACTAGGAGAATAGCCTTTAGAATTTTCAAAGTTTCTTACTTCCTCATCAGAAAATTATGGTCATAGTATTGCATAGTATTTAACTACCTCCACCCAAATTGCGTACACCAGTGGGGGAGGGAGCCAGTTTTAATTTAGGCAGAAGTTAGGAAAGAATTACTTTTGTTTAGGAGGTAAGTCTGCATACTTTCTTAAAGGAAACAAGTAATCTTGGATTAGTTCATAATAAATAGGAGTTGTAAATAGAAGTCACAAAATCAGTGGCATATTTTACAGAAAAATAATCTTCTAAAGTCAATTTCTAGCGTTAGCGTGAACAACACTGTTCCTACATGGTAGGATACACATCATTACCAAAAATATGAAAGTCTTGGTAAAAAAAAATAGGTTTGTGGTATATTTGTCTATGCTGATTCATAAGACAAACCTCAAATGTGTACTTATACATTTAACAATACAATGTGGTACATTACCAGCCTGCATTCTCCAGTAAGTTGCGCGTGATGGGCTGAGGCACTGAGCAGTTGTAATAACCCATGCCTATATACGACCGCCAGATCTTGTTCTTGCTTGCAATATTGTATAGAGTTTCAAGGATTTCATTTTCACCTAATTGGAAAAGGATTATGTCAGAACGGTACAGCTACATATAACAGTAACAGTTTTTAACTGAAAGGTCTTCTATGCCAGTGCAAAAAAAAAACCCCAGTGTTGATGATGCAAGTATAAACAGTAGCAGAATAAAGTGCAAGCCAAGAACAGCAAAGATAAAGTCATAATCTGGTAAAATATTCTGGCAAAATTTAAATTCTGCCAGAATTCTGGAAAATGCAACACTTGAATAATAACAGGGTCCCAAATGATGTGGAAAGAATAGTGAGAGAAACAGCTGTAGGCAGAAGGAGCCTGTTTTGTGCTAACACAACGTTAATACACTCAACTCAGAAGAGACCCATCTTGCACATGCATTAAAATGCACCTTCAGAAGGCACTTTTTATTGGCTGAATAACCTTGCAGAATCTACACTGGATGAAGCCATTGCCATCCAGAGCAGTCATTTAGTGTTTCTAACAGAGTCATATTTGCACAAACTGGGCTCACACCAAGCACCCGGGAATTATTTCTTAGCATTAAATAACTTTGTTTTCTCACATTTTCTCTAAATAGCTCATAAAACAGAACAATTATTTTAATTCAATTTTAGCATGCTCCACCACTTGGTTGTTTGTTTTTTTTTTTTACGTATTAATAAGAGTATTTCAATCTTAAGAAATTCCAAATGAGAGTAACTTCTAAATTAGTCTGCCAGTCTAGTTTGAAGAGATTACAAAATAATGATTTGGAAGTATACAGAATGAAAGCATTTGCACTCCCTCTCCACCCTAATCATAGTTTACTCTTTGGTCTTGCTTCTACATACTTCTCAGTGTCCTGAGACACAGCACAAAGCTGTGCAAAAATCACACTGAGTCAACCTCTTCCTAGCAGCCAATAAATAATGCTACAAACATCTGCCACTGGGTAGTATTCATAAAATGTATCAGTAGCTGAGGATGCAGAAAGATGGTCAGTAGACTGTCTTAAAATCATGCAGAGAGACAGGTCTGCCCAACCTAACAGACCTGGGTGGAATGCGACACCAATCCTCCTAGATTAGGGCAGCAGATATTTTTAAATTCTTCCTCCAAATCTGACCTCAGAGTTTGCTGTAATGGGACAGTTATACCAAGTTCTGTTCATTCTGCACTGCAACTTGAAGAGCACAGTTTGTAATATAAGGCTAAAAATCACAGAAGTAGAATAGCTTGGGCCCTGGATGACTCAAAATCTATTTTCACTCTGTAAGTTAACTCCAGCAAGAGAGATCAAGCCAGAATAGTTAATTCTCTGGAATGTGGTGGCAAATAATTATCTAGGTTTTGAATTAATTTCTAGTGCAATCACAAACAAGGATATTAGAACTTCAGCTCTGATTTCAAAACCTGTTTTTTCCTTTTATTCAAGTTGTTGCTATTATATTCCATGTATAAAGATCAATTTTTTTCAGCAATCTCTGGGTTTTCAACTAATTTCTTCCACAGTCACATTACACCTTTTACAGAGCTTTTTTTTTTTTTTAACTGATATTCAGTTCTCATTTCAAAGTTCATTTCTTCTCTGCCTTTTACTCAGCATACCATTAAATCTAATGTATGAAGACTAATTTCTCATTTTCAATAAACTGCAAATTTTTTTCTGGAGACTTGTCATATGTTTATTAGGCTTGAACTCGGCAATGTCCAGGGCAAAGTTTCTAAAGTGTAGTAAAAAGCTCCACTCCCCAGTATTCTTCCCACAGAGTTTATAACGAGACAGATGCACTGGTTTGTTTAAATGAGCTTTAACATTGTAGAGACCTTCCTCTACCACTTGCAAACCAAAGTTTGATGAAAGACAGTTCAGTTGCAGTTTCAGACAGAGGCTTGCTTTCTTGCATAACCCAAACATCAATGATTTCTCGGAAATGGTAACGAATTTCCCTGTTTAATTCCAAATTGCAGTTGAGGGCAGAAGTTGGCTATCATTTAACTTGCTCACTAGCTCAATGTTACACACAAAAATGCACTGAGTGCAATTTCTGCAGTAAACACATACCACAAATACTGTACAATGTGACAGATAACATTTCCTTTGTTTGCACAACTGGGCTTTTCTTCTAGAGTTATTTCTCAGCAATTGTAGCTAACAACAACTACATGCAGCCACTTAGCTTGTGCTGGAGATCTCTCAAATAAATATACTTCCAAACTGATTGAAAGCACAAAGCCTAGTGAGACTGCAAGCAACTTAGGTAGTGATTATGCTTAAGAGTAGAACCACACTCCATCTAGAACACCTACACTGACAGGTTCCAACACTGCATATATTTCTAATTATCACATTTTAATGAGCTACCTGTGAAGACAATTACACAAAAAATTTTAATCAGAGTGGGAAAATGCTGGAGGGCATACTCCTCCCACTCCTGCTTCACCTTACTTACCCTGCTCCTTTGGTCCCTATGAAGGCAACGGCAGCAGTACTGGTCAAGTATACACCTCCCACATTTGACAAGCCTCTTTAAAGAGACTGGGGATGGACTTCTTCCCCTGTGCCTTCTATCACCTTGAAGTACTTCAGCACAGTATGTCTTTAGGAAGCCAGCTTGTAAGTAACTGCACTCCGGAATAAGGGAAGTCAATAGCCCCTGATTTTTTTTTAATTCTCCCAGCAGTGATATGAAGAAGAAATATGCAAAATGGGGAAACAAAACAGAAAGAAAAATTTACTATATTTAAGTAATGGTTGGACTCTGGCCACCATCACACTCAGCTGTTCCCAGTGCTCTAAGATAAAGGGACTGAAATGCCTTTATCATGAACTCATTTTATTGAGTGTAGAATAAAAGTTCTTTAAGAATCTTGTTCATAA
>VZTX01008489.1:286901-307783 GCA_013400915.1 Pardalotus punctatus | reverse complement strand
CCGGAGGCGGATGCTGGCCGGGATGTTTTTGTCCATCGGCGCCTCGACGTCCTGCAAGAAGCGCCCGCACGCCGTGGTTAGTCCCCGCGGGCCGGCGCAGCCCGCGCCGGGAGGGTCCGGCCGCGCCGCCCCCGCCCCGCACGGCGCCTACCTGCACCCCGACGGTTCGCAGCATCTCCCGCTTCTCGTGCTCCCGCGGCCCGATGTGCCGCCGGGAGAAGTCATCGTGCCGCGGCAGNGCCCGGTTCTGCCGGATCGCGGGCGGACCCCGGAGGACATTTTCCCAGAAGAGAGGGTCTTCGTTCACAAAAGCCTTGCTCGGATAGGAAAAAGAGATTTCTGTGTTTCCGCAGCAGAGCGTGGACTTGCTTTCGAGTGGCGAGCTTTAGGAGGAGCAGCACATGCCACTATTCACAGCTCTTAATGGGGGGTGTGTGTCCGTGTGTCTTATTACTGCTTTAACTTTTGGTGATGTTAGTCTTGGAGAGCGGAGAAGTAACTGGAACATACTTCTCCCCATCTTTCAATTCCGCGTCTCTGTGAGGATGATATCAGCATAGCTGCAAACTTGTATCTTCATTTATAAACAGATATCCACATTTCTTCATCTTCCAGAACTAGCCCCAGTTTTAGTTCCACTTGAAAACTATGCACTGGAGCAGGAAGACTGGAGAGATATGCCAGTGAACCATGCAGTAATGTCAAGGCATGCCCACTTCGTCTGGAAGGCACCACCTCTGGAGTGGCTGGTTGAGCCACTCTACGGATAATGCTTTCTTATTGAGCTCAGCAGAGACGTCACCTTAGCATGGGCTGTGTGTACTCACTGTGGTAGGGATAGAAGTCTGCTTTATGTACAGACTCTTTAGCTGCCTTCTGAAAACTATTATTTATTGTGTTAACAAACAAAATAGGAGTCTTGAACAGGAGATGCAATAGAAACTGAAACTTGGACATCAAAGGTGACCAGGGCTTTGATATCAAATGAAGAAAAGCTAGCTAATCTTGTAGCTTCAAATAAATCTATCACTTCAAAACACATAGTCAACAGAACCAGCTGTTTTCGTCATGTACATCAGCAGAAGGAAGGAGGTTTCTTGGAAGACAGGAAAGGATTGTGAAACAGCATCTTGCTGTTATTACAGCTCTTTATGCAAAGCTCAGAGATGTGTATGTCTTTGCCTGATGAGCCGACCACGAGTTGCTATTTAGCTGTGTGGGATGTCAGTTTTGTCAGATACAGCACAATATTCTTAAGAGGAGTGCCCTATACCTTTTAAATTAAAGTGATGGTATATGTACTCTTTTTAACACTGATATTTTTTATATTTGTATGAATGCCTTGACTCCAGTTGTGATTTAGCCAAAAGCTCTATAGCTGTTCTAATATTGCAAGGTTCATGGGTGGTGGTAGAACTACCTTTCTGTGCTCTTTTAAAATCATAAGCTATGAAAATAAGAAAATTGTGTTGCATTCTTTGAAGATTCACTTAAGTTCCCTCCTATAACCCACAGCTGAAAATCTATGCTAGTTGATGGGCCTCTGCACCACTGTACCACAGAACACAGAGATTGGGTCAGATTACAGTGTTATCTGTAATAATAACAAACTATTTCTGACACTAGCCAGTGACAGCTACCTAATGAGGAACACAAGACAGACAAAAAGATGTACTGACACAAATCTGTAGTATTTCAGTTACCATCCTGGGATTTTTGCATTTAGTAGTCCTTAATGTACTTTCTTCCCAAATTTGTTCAGCTGATCACTAAACCCATGTTAATGGAATAAACATAACAGCTTACTCTTCAAAAGCAGTAATATTATAATCCTTTCTTCCTTTATCTATAATTCATTAAAGTAGCAAAAAGCACTCACAATGTTAAGGACATTGCAACAAGTGAAATAAAAGAAAAAATGAGAGTATCAGTACAGACTTAGTCTAACATATACTGACTCCTGTCCTGATGAAAGATTTGTTCCGTAGAAATTCCTCAGCAGGAAGTTTTTAGCAGTTTAAATTATGTCTCTATGGTTGTTCCTGCTTATGGATTTGTACTGTAAACTGTAAATGGGTTTGTACTGTATTGTTGCCTTTTGAGACATTTTTAACACAGTTTTTTTTTCTCTTCAGGAAATATTTAATCTGGAACATGATTCTTTGCTTAAAATAGATTTTGAAAAGTACTATGGCTGTCATTACATAAAGAACAATGGAGCTTCTTGTCCACCAAATCCCTCAAATCATTCTCCTCAGGGCTGCTCTCAATCCATCTCTGCCCAGCCAGTATTTGTGCTTGGGATTTCCCTGATCCAGGTGCAGGACCTCATACTTGACCTTGTTGAACTTCCAGAGGTTCACACAGGCTCACCTCTCAAGCCTGTTTAGGTTGCTCTGGATTGCAGCCCTGTCCTCCAACATGTTGACCAAACCACACAGACTGGTGTCATCATCACTGGTCTCTACTCGGACATTGAGAAATCAACCACAACTCTTTGAGTGCAACCATCCAGCCAATTCCTTACCCATGGAGTGATTCATCCATCACATCTATGTCTCTCCAGTTTAGAGACAAGGATATTGGGCAGGACACTGTCCAGTGCTTTGCACAAGTCCAGGTAGATTACGTCAGTTTTTTTTCCCTCATCCACCAACACTGTAATCCTGTCATAGAAGGCCTCCAAATTTGTCAGGCACAGTTTGCCCTTAGTGAAGCCAGGTTGGCTACCACCAGTCACCTCCCTGTCCTCCTTGTGTGGTTTCCAGGAGAATCTGCTCCATAATCTTGCTGGCACTGAGATTACTCTGACTGTCCTGTAGCTCCCTGGGTCTTTCTTATTTTCATTTTTTTCCAAAATAGTTATGCTTCCTCTTTTCCAATCAGCAGGATATTCTGGGGGATATTCACTGAATATACATATAAGTATCCATGAATATTAACCTTGGAGCAAAACCCTTCCAACCCCATTTCTGTGTGTGGACAAATGGCTGAGGAAAGGAAGTGTTGGAAGGTTTTTAAGGTGCCAGGTGTTTGTTTTCTCCATTTCCGCTGTCAGAGAGCACCATGGTTGTGCTGTTCCTTCCAACTAGGTGTTCCAGGAGTAAAGAGTGACTTCAGGGCATGGTCCCACAGATGTAGTCATAGCAGGGTGAGCCAGGTGTTGGTGGTAGGACCCATTGACAGTCCTAGGCAAGAGATGCATCAGGTCCAGGCAAGAGCAAAAGGAGATGAGGCCACACGTAGGACTATAGACCAAGTTTCATCTTGAATCTGAAGCCCCTGCAGCAAACAGGACTAAAGACAGTGGGCAACCTGAGAGATACATTCAGGAGGAAAACTATCCACCATGTAGGTTTGGGGTCTATACGGATAGCAGGGCCAGACTAGGCTGGAGACCAGCATATGGCAAGATAGCTGAGGGTCAAGGGCTGAGGTGAAATGGAGACCTTGGGTTCACAAGCAGTGTGTGCATGCCCTGGGTGACCCTGCTCAGGGTCAGCAGATTCTAGAGGTGCACTTGGTGTCTGGACTTTCTCCTGTAACAACAAATGGTTAGGTAGGGACCCTCTGTAGGCTGGCTTTGCCCACAGGCTTTTAACTGGATGACTTTTTGCCAGTAATCTGGTAAAAAATGTCTCTTAATCCTTCAACCTTTTAAATATAATTTAAACCTCTTTCAGACCTTTTTCGTACTTTACCTCCTTTTATATTTGGAGTTGGGGATATCCACAGAAGAGATAAAGAGAATTAACTCCAACCATCACTGTTTTGATCTCCATCTGCCACCTTGCTTCCTCATGCTGTGACTAACTGAACTGCCAACACCACTGTGATACATAGGCAAGCAGGGCAGCCGCTGCTCAGTCTCCATAGCAAACACCTCTCCTTCCTAGAAACTCTCACATTACAATCAAATATGAGGGTTTTTTCCCTCTTATCACTGTCAATCCTTAAAAATGCCCACTAATGTACTCTGGAAACCTTACAAAGAAGGCCAGGAGGACCTGCACCGGATTTCTTATAAAGTCAGAATTATTTGCTGCTGTGTAGGTGATTTTCTAGTCTTTTTTTTTGCCACTTGCTCTGTTTTAAGTTGGTTCAAAGGTAAGCTTGATGGACCTTGAATGCAAATTCAGTTACTTAATACTGGGTATGTTAATGCTTTTACTATGTTATTTGTGTCCATTGGCTATTAAATACTGAACATGGCTATACGATAAGAATATTGCCTATGTAATTGTTTTATATCAGGAGGTGTTATCTGTTATGAATACCAATGTAATAGACATTGCATTGCAAGAATTTCTCTTGCCTAATCTAGTTTTATTAGGCAATAAAAAAATTCTCTCTGGCACAGAGAATGTATACTGCTGACCCTAACAGGTGTATCATGATGACAAGGTACTGAGATATTCTTTGGGAAACAAACATCTGACCTCTCTTATTCTTATCTAGGAGTTAAAGGTATTATGCAAGAGAATACGCAGATTTTGCAAATTCAGGAGGTCTAAAAGTTGAGATTTTTTTCCAGAAGACTACATTTTTCACATGCATAGAATTTTATTTTGTTATTTTAAGAGTAGAAATTGAATTATTATTACTTTTTTGTTCTTCAGCTAGCACACCTATACAAACAGCTGAGATGACAGCTTCAACAAAAAATTAACTATTCTTTGGAAAAGAAAAAAGAACCTCAGATCCTAGATGTCTGTCTAGATTATCAGTCCAACAAATATTAATGAAACCATCACTTACATTGAAAAACACTAAATAAAAATCATCCTCCTGTTGCAAGATTGGGTCACAGCTCCTCATCTTTTAAAGTTTGAACAAGATCCCTTAGTAATGGGAAATCAATTACAAAGCCATTTTTCTTGTCTCTGTTTGTGGTAAAAGTTTATTAATTCCTGTGTATAAATCACAGAGGCTCCAATAGAGCAAACCTCTTTCATCTTTGTATCTCAAAGCAAAAGATTCGAGAAAAAGTCCTACAGTTCCTTAGGGAAACTTGCCTTTTTGGGGAGTTTCTGAGTCCTCATCTGCTTAAAGAAAACTGTTGCTTTCTGAGCTGTAATGATATATGATTTTAAGAAATTATTTAAACCAGTTCTGAAAATGCAGCAAGCAATTCCATCAAAACATACTTTCTATCAGGCTTTAAGTGGCCTACAATC
The DNA here is from genome assembly GCA_013400915.1 of Pardalotus punctatus. Taxonomy (NCBI): domain Eukaryota; kingdom Metazoa; phylum Chordata; class Aves; order Passeriformes; family Pardalotidae; genus Pardalotus; species Pardalotus punctatus. Next base: position 302,606 of record VZTX01008489.1, on the reverse strand, counting down.
AGTTATGGCATTTTGTTTGATCATAGTCTGACTACACCTGCATATACACAAATTTGTCCACACAAATGCAGATGAAGTTTCTGATTGAATCAACATAAGGTTTCATTATATAGTGTCCATCCCAAAAAGAGAGGTGATTTTCTTGGGTGAATAAGTTTTGCTGGCCTACCAAGGATCACAGGAGACGAATATCACAGACAGTACAAGGCAGGAAGTGGGACTGCACGGTGAGAACAGGGGAGTGAAATAAAAGGGACTGGTTCTTCTCATAACAAACTAGAAGCTACAAAGATTGGTTCAGCTATCTTCTTCAACATTTGTAATTGGTTAGAGTATCTGATATTTTTCAGACTCCTAATGAACATACCTACTCTTAAATAAACACTAAGACTGACCCAGTACTGAAGAATCAGTTTCTGAAATCAAAACTGTATAAATACTTTAATGTTACATAATATCTTAGTTAACATATAACTTTTAAAAAGAGTAAAATGGTGCAATTTCCTGGTTGTGGTATTAGACGTCTTTTTGCTGTCCCTGTACAAAAAAAATGAAAATAAAAACTATCAAACATGGCTAAAATACATGCTCTTTGAAAGGACTGGTTCGCATACACTTACTAAAGACTTCTCAGGATGGAGTCATTCCTCCTGTAAACATCCCAATTACAGAAAGCATGCTTTTCCTGAACATAACTTACCATTCAATAATGGTGCCTAAATCTCTGAGGGATTGCACATGATTTGTACAGCCATGACTTTGCAGCTTGGGCCACAGAGCATGCATTAATGTTGATTCAGTTCAGTGCTGCATTACCACACTTTGCCTCTACGGGATTTAAACATGAGAATGAGCTTCAACTAATTCAGAGTTTTGTTTTTAGTACAGAATGGTAAGACAAAATACTGACTCATGTGGAGAAGGAACAATGCTCAGACTTTGTGGAGCAATTGGAAAGGCAGACTGCAACAAGAAAATGAAAAATGCAGCTTTGGCTATCTACTTTTCAAATTGATAGGAAATGCTGGTCATTGTCAATATGGTTTATGTGGAAGAGGGGTGATGGAACAAGCAGTTGGCCAGAGTAGGAACTGAGACAGGACTGACCAGTGGCAACGAGAAAAAACTGAGAGTGAGTTAGGAGTAACAGGAAGTGTAGCACTGAAAAAATAGTCAAATAACTACCTATCTGCTAAATAAGGTATGTGTCTTAGGCAGAAACCAGTGACCTTAAATACTCTAAAAATATGTTCTAATGCATATGGCTAGAGACTAGATTAAACCTGCAAAGGAAATCCTAAATCTTAATTTCATGATTTTCAGTGTTTCAGTAGGTTTGGATGTAAAGACAACCCACAGGTCATTATTTAAACTAGACCTAGCATGGCTTTATACAATGATGAGGGAAGCTGAGAAACCTCAGATGCTATTAAAAATTTGTTTGCTGTTTTTCAACATCATTATGATAAAGAAAGGACACAGTCTCATATAATTTTCTCATTACCACCACTCTCCCAAAGGATGACATGGCAAAATATTCAGTAATAGATGAACAGAAGCAAGAAGTTAGAATTTCCACAGCACTAGCTTCTGAAAATTATATAGTTTCATACTACATCTGCTCTTATAGCACTCTACACCTGTTGCCCATGGATTTATCTGTGTATCTTCACTTTCCAATGTACGCTGAGTTAATTAAGGATAGCCTGTTAGTTTACTACTGTTGTGTGAGAACATCAGAGATCACTATCTTCTAACAGTGCTAATATATTAGCGTGCCTAAGTGCAAATATTTAAAATGTATCTTCTCTGTGCTTACGTTTACCCATTGCAAAATGGCATTATGCAACTCTGCCTTTGGTAATCTTTTAAAAAAGCTGAAATAAATAATAGGATCAAGTCACCTTTGTTTTTTATGGGATTAAGGTTTCCATGAACTAGAAATACAGCCTCTGGAAATTTTGCAGAAGGTAAGAGCACAATCACACATCCTTGTCTGAATGACAGCTGCTTTTTAAAACATAACCTCTGCCATGTAATTATAAGGAGCTTCCAGAAGCAAAAACACATTACTCTGCTTACTGTTTCAACAGTTTCATCTTCTGTCAATCAGCATCAACTCTAGAACAAAATTAAAAGACAGAAATGTGTCTTTCCAAAGAAACAGTCTGGGCTTTTGGTAGGAAAGACACGGGGCGAGAAGTACTGGCTAATACAGCCTGTGCCTCCTTGTCTCAGCAATTCTTAATCAAGGTAAGAAATGTGCAGTGTTAAATGGGACTTAGTACTCAGAAGCTCCTAAACTAATAAAATGCAGTATGGCGTTGAAATCAAAATAACAGAATCATTTTGCTCTTCTGGTCATATCTCATTAACCCATTCAAATATGAAAAAAACAAATAATTAAACTCAGGTCACCCATTATTAAGAAGCAGATAATAAAATCTGAAAATGTATTATCTTACATTTTAAATTTATGACCAGTACCAAGGAGTATGTGTCATGTTTCTCTAAGAACATTTGCTTATAAATTACCCTGAACATTTCAGCAATTACTTAGCAGGAAACAACAGAAGAAATGAAGTGGACAATGGATGAAGTGATGCAAAATAACTGCATGGTAGTAAGAGACTCTAAAATAGTATAATGCTCTGCCATTATAACTGCAGTCTGTAATTGATCTATGAAAATGTATGTGAATAGTAGTATTTGTGAACATAACAATTAAATGTTCAATGAAATAGGTAATGGTCTGTCAAAAAACTGGAGAATTTCCAACAGCCTGTTTAACTAAAATAATCTGAGAATCACAGCTTTAATGGTTTTATTTTCTTGTAAAATAATTTTACTCATCTGAAGTTTCAGTCCTGTTCAGAAGTCCATGCAGTCACATCCTTGATAAGAAGAAAAAACATTCACAACTTTCCCTCTGGTTACCTTAAGCCATTTGCCAAATGGTTTCTATTGACTGCTCAATAAAAGATGAAGTAAGTTACTTAGTAGCAAATGATATCAAACTGGTATTTTTTTTTCTGTTCTTATTAGTAATATTCTTCATAATCTTTTTTTTAGGAAGACTCTATAGAGACGAACACACTGTCAGTCATATGATTGTACTCAACAAGGAATTTATCATAAAACTCTCAGCAAGTAAAAAGTTAATGTAAAATCTAATCTCCTTTGTGTCACTCCCATCCCTGTCCCCCAGTGCCTGTGTCTGTTCTTAATCCCACCCACCAACCACCCAGTCATATTTCACTATATGCTCCTCTACCCTGCAGAACCTGGTGAACTTGTTGTGATAGAGGATTTAGAAGCAGAATGTGTTGGGTTGTGAACTGCTTCCTGTACACTTGTGGGTTGAGTAAATCCTCAACCTCTTCATGATCATTGCCTTCCAATAAATCACAGTGTTCCTCTTAGCCAGTTTTAGAGAGTTTCAGGGAGCTAAAGGACCATGGAAAAGACATTTGGATGGAGTGAGGGAGGCTTTTGGTGGGATGAGGTCTGCCAGCTTCCTTCTTAAGTAAATATTATCCCTGTGTACTAGGGCTTGTGAAAGTACAAAATGTTAAATCTGAGTGTCATTTTGCATTGACTCAGATACAAATAGTCCACAAAGCTATAACGGATAACATGCCAGTTTTAAAAATAACAATAAACAGTGTGACAAACATTTGTTTCATAGCAGTTCTTAAAAATAACAACAATGAAAAGCACTATTTTAATGCTGACCATCTTTCAAACTTGGTCAATTCTGTTCTGAAATGTGGTCAATTTGTGCTTTTGGTTTATCCAGGACTGTTAAAGACTCATGTTTTTAGTTAAATAGATACAGAATAAGTATTTCATAGGGAGTAGAAATATTACTATTGATTAGAAAAGTGTCCTTATTTTATCTCTCTACTTCACAAAAATTTCTGAAAATGAAATCATTACCATCCTATCTTCCATTGTTAAGATGCTTCTCCAGGAATTCATATTCTAACAGTCAATTCACTCCCATATCAACTAGAGTTTGCACTATGGCTGCTTTTTATTTTATATGGAATAGAGTATTTTTCTCTTTGTAACTACCAACATTTTTTTCCAGTAAAAGAAAATAAGAAGTCTCTCCCTTCCCATGATGGTCTCATGTGCCAAGTGCAACTTGCTTCTGATGTTTTCGTACCTTTATATTTTTCTGTGATGGCTATGGTTATGCTGTCCCATGACTCTTTAGCCTGATAGACCAGTTCAGCATTCCAGAGGTTGGTGCTAGAGCCCAATGAAACAAAACTGTTTCCAGCTTCTCACATCTCAGGAGAGGTTGCTATCAGAGTATACAGTTGTGTAACTATGCAAGATCTATGCTTTTCCTGCGCTTGCTTTTAATTTTTTTCCTCCTGCTCTACTTTTCCTATTTGCTTTTTATGTTCTTCATGGTCTTTTTTTAAAGTAGTGTTATGGTTTAGGAATGGTATTCTCCAATTTAGTGCTCCCACTGAAACCTTGTGCCACTTGCTCACTACCCTGCTTCCCCTCTCCCCTTTCCTAACAGTGTGTGGGAGAGAAGAATTAGAGGAACCAAAGGCTGGGATAAGAACAACTTACTGGAAGCAGCAATGAGATAAGAAAATGAACAGTAACAGCAACAATACTAATGACAGAGGGTACAAGAAAAGAGGCAGTGATTCCCACAGAAAAAACTCCGCCACCCTTATTTAACCAAAAGGAACCCTTTCTCCTCGGAAGAGACTCCCTTTCCCCCACCCTGGCAACGACATGAGGTGGCTTAGAATAAGCTCTGGGTCCTAGCCATGCCCCATCCTGTTTACTGTACAAATTAACCCTGCCCTAGCTGGAACCAGGACAAATAGCCTTCCTCTTGCTCTGTTATTTCCCATGCTTAATCACAGCTATCCATTTTCTTCTTTCTCAAAGATAGAAGCACCAGTCTGACCTCTTTAAGCACCCCCATATACTCTTAATTTACAGTTCATCTTATTTTCTTCAAAACCATAGGCACAAATTTTAATGCACATAGGTCTCTGTAGAAATAACTGTAATATTTACTTTAAAAAAATCCCCTCATATAATAAGTAACACCTAACAAGAGTAGTCATGGTTACTATTTTCCTCTTCTACTGTTTGTAGTATTAGATTTCATTAGTACCCTACTGTTTTGGAAAACTAGGGCTTGTTGTTTTTTTGGGTTTTTTTTTAACAGCCTTCTACTGTACCATAATATTAAATTTACACCTTACTTACCACTGTAACTTTTTGAATTTAACTGAAAGTAATTTGTTGATAGGACATGAATCGTCTTATCTCTAGCACTGCAGTATTTCACTCACTTGTCAAGAAAGAAGAAATTTTACCTTTCCTTCTCTCTTCTTCTCTCTCCTCTTCTATTCTCATTTGTGAGTTTTCTCTTCCTTCCTTGGGTATGTACCATTTCATTTTGCTAATCATGCAGGAAACCATCAGATTTCTACTTCGCTAATGTGTTTGTTTAGCTAACAAAAAAGTCTAGTACGGGGTGGGAGTGTCTCAAAGGGAGAGCAAGAGAGAAGCAGCAGCAACAAGCTGTTAGATCCCTACATAGTATCTACTGAAAATGAGTCTTGGTGTTAGGATTTCCATTTGCTAAAAAGCTTATATAAAGTAGCAACTTGAACTGCCTGAAACATCTTTTAGTAGGTTTGGCTGGAGTGGGAATATGAACTTCATTGTATGGGAGTTTTTATTTTGTCAGACTCAGGTCCTCAATCACTTGAATATCATTTTTTATAAAACCATCTGTGAATTAACCTGGCAATTCTTCTTACAAGGTCTATGAAAATAAGTAGGGGTCATTCAAGGAAAGGTTTTGGAAACATTCCTCCTACCATAAAAGTAAGAAAAATGTATAAGGTAGGTTTATGCCAACACACTGGAGCAGACTCTTTCACAGGTTCATAAACTGTAAACTACACATCTTGCCATTTGCTCTTCCACTGCCAAGTACAGTAGTGTGATGACTACTGTAAATCTGATGAGTGTTCAATTGTGACATTCATGAGAGATGGTTGACATAGCTGTCAAACCTAACCTGTATTTCATTTCACCTTGTAGTAGGGGAAATGCTAGGGCAAGGTCCTGGAATCATTTGTTTAAGTCTTACAAGCTCTTACACTATACTCAATATTAGCAGTACCATGTCAGAATCCCACCTGTTTGCCTTCCTCTTTTCTTCCCTTTCTCTTTTTTCCTCTGGCTTATCAAAGTCTTTGCATGGATGCTACTACTACATAGGAGTGTTTACAGAAATTTGATAGGGAAACTAAGAATTCTGGGGTTGTAGAATATCAGAGAAGATGGGAAGCTCACAGCAGCGTATTTAATCTCTGTATAAATTCAAGGGATGTTCATGTGACATCTCTCTCAGCAAGAACACCAAAAAAAGAAGAGAAAAAAATGCATTTTCATATACAGCTGGATACTGTTAGCAGTACTTCTAAAGAATGCGGGGATTCCCAGAATGCCTTTTAAACTCGAAAGCAGAGAGGCACAGCCCGTAAGTATGGCAGAATTTACCTTCCTTTTACCTAGTTGTGGTTGTAGGGTGTGAGACTCTTAATCATATTTCTTAGCAGTATCTGCCATATTATCCAGGCAGTTTAACTCTAATTGGAAGAGAAATTATTCAAAAATGTGCTCTTTTAAAATGGATTTTTAACCTTTGAAGAAAGTGTTTAAGAGACAAACAAATAAGAAGTTATGCTACTACAAGGGTGCAGATGACCACCAGTGGACCATGAGAACCATGTAACCAGAGAGGGCTTGAACTGTTCACTACGGAGAATGAGAGATATCACATACTCTTTGGTTAACACCGGTTGCCAAGCGCTGTTGTAATACCTCTGTGCAGTGAAAGCCCCCTTCTGTGTATTGATACAAATATCCCAGTTTATAAGAAAGTTATAGATATTTAATCACTTGATTCATAAGCTAAGTCTGCTCAGATAGGGACTCCAGAAAGTTTCAGAGCTGATGCAGGATAAGTGATAGAAGCAAGTGTGTGTGGCTGTGTGCCTGTGAAGGTGTGAGTGGAAGAAACACAATCTCATCTCAGTTGGAGCAAGTTGTTGGATTGACCTAGTGGAGAAATACCCTGATTCGACACAAACACCATCCACTGCCTACCACATTTAGTAGCAGACAGCAAAAAATGACACCATGACACTGTACACTGCGAAAAAGCTCAACTTCTATATAGTATTGAAATACATAGAATCTCATTTCTCATTATCAGTGTATGTCTTGGAAAGCACAGTATCTGGGTGCAGACCAGTATCAGGACGTGCATGTCTGCCTCTAATCTTGTTGTTTTATTCTAATCGGGTTACTTCACCATTGCTACAGTTAGTTCAGTGAGGTGCACAGTTCCTTCCTCATCTTCTTCCCCCTGGTTAATACTGCTCATACCATTAGTCTTGGGCTGAAAGGGCACTCCAATACCAAGTACCTATGTTTCCAGTATCTGTCACCCCTAATAATATTGTTTCCCTCTCTGTAACTCACTACTTCCTTTCCTATTTTCTTTATACTATAATATCCCACCAAGTGCATTCAAGTATCTATTTGGGGTATGCATTCTTCTGTACATTCTGTGGCTGTCTGATGTAGCTTTATTTCTCATATTTATGAAGACTTTATCACTGTATAAAACAGTGCATAAATTTTTCCTTTTTGCTAATCTTTTTAGTATCAGTGATGCCAATTAAGTTCATGGATGTCTCTGGAAGAACAATTTGACTCAATCCCCTTGACTTTTGCTGTTAACAGCCATTCTTTATTTCAGGCATAATGATTAAACAAAGTGACTTCATGATTGCATGGATCACACCAGAAACTGAAAAATGAGGATTAGCTGGTGCCACAACACATGAAAGAATTAACAGACCACATTGCATTTCAACATCCGTACTTTGCAACAATGAAAGAGCACAATGAAATGGATAAAAGAGACACAAAAAAAATAAAATGCATGTTAGTTGTGGCTCAACTGGTTAAGAATATTGCTTGTAGCAATAGGCTCTGAGCTTAAATAACAAATTTACTTATTTTAAAAATCAAGTATAAATTATGAACACAGTAACACTAACTTGGCAGTTTCTGCTTTCAAAAACCTGCATAGTTAGCTGGCTTACTCATTCTAACTGAATTTGAGATTCTGGTCCTATAATTATTTCTATGATATCCTAAGATTATGGTCTGGTTAAAAAAAACAGAAGCTATGCCAGCTTTGCAAGCCCCAGTAAAATAACATCAAAAAACCCAGTCACCATTTTGTATTCTCATTTCAGTATTCATATTCTTGTCATTCTCCTGGGATGGTCTTTTATGAACTCAAAACTTCCAAAGCTCAGTAAAATCACATGGGTGTTGCACAGAAAATGGTCAGATATTTCGCCTATAAGTTCCTCTTCTCAGAGAGTAACTCCAAAAGAAACGGAACATTTTACCAGCATCTTTACTTATATCCATGACAGAGGGACTATCTTCTGTTTTGAGTACATCTCACTGAGAAGCAAATAGGAATTTAGAGCTAAGCTCTAAGGTAGAAATATAAGACAGTTAAGCTAATGAAAGACTTTAATTTTTGCCAAATATCTGGCCATTTCTTTTCTTTTCTGGATCACCTCTAGATTGGAGCCATCACAGATGTCATTCAAGTTGGAAACCTTGGACTTCTGTCTTAAAATGTCATTATTATTCTAGACAGATGTTGAAAAGTCCCTTTATGTCTTAAAAAACAAGGTAGGAAAAAAAACCAAGAATGTGCTGTTTGAAAATGTTATATACACTGATATACATCAGGCCAATACCCAGCATATTAATTCCACCATCGCACAGTGGGAGGAAAACCAAGAACCCCCCAAAAGCTCTGTCGATTCATCTCTGCTCACTGTTTTTACCAAAGTCCTACTAAACTGGCACATGAGAGTTCATAATCTCTTATGAGGATTGAGAGCTCACACATGAATGAAGAGTAATGTGATTGAAAATAGTATATGGAATAAGTTTACAGAAATAAACAAAAACAATCAGCATGAGAGAACAGAAAGACCAGAAAAAAGATTTTCAGGAGTGTGTATATACCTTTAAAAAAGTTATTTACAATATATTTTTCTACCGGATGCATTTCTCTTCATAAATTTAAGTCACATCATCCTGCAATTAGGATTTACTACATCACTGATTTCTGTATTTTCCACATACCAAAGTCACTTGGTGCATTTTCAATAGAGTCAAGAGGTACTGAGATGACAATATTACTCTGCAAACTTCAGACATTTTGCTGTTTTAATTCTTGGCTCCAGTACAGCAAATGTTATTCTTCGTTGTTTTATAGCTAGAAAAAAAAAAAAACCAACATAGAAAAGATTCAGTTAAGTGTCAGGTGGCTTAAGAATATTTTTGGACTTCCTCTCATACTCTGATGCTGTAGGTCTTATTACAGTACTATTAATGGGATGGACAGCTGTATCTAAGGACAACAATGGCTGTATCAAATCAAATCAAATCATGTGTGAGGCCAAAAACATAGTAATCTTCAAGTATTGCTCCGTTGGTATGTTCTAAGATCTTTAAAGGTTCTGAATGCATGTTGCTTCCCAGAACCATGACAGCATTACTGCTTTGAATTTAATCAAAATTTTTTTTAAAATCCTTTTTAAGAAGTGTGTAGACTTCCATAATGAAAATAAAGCGAACAAATTGTGGACTATTAAATGAAAATCAAGTTAAAATTTATTTCAATATTTAGTTACATTACACTAACTCTCAAAATGATGAATTGTTAAAACTTCAAATGTATGAAGATTCATCCATGTTCATTATGACTACTGACAAATCACAACTTATTTACTAAAGGATTCTACCTATGTAACCTGTAGTTGGCTAAAATTTTTACTTTACATTTATTTATATTAGCTTTGTACTCCTTTCGTCTACTTTTATGTCTCCCTGTAAGATACTACATTACTATATTAAGTGAACAATTAAAAGTGTGAAAACTCCTAGTTAGTAAAATTTGCATTTAATTTCCAGTTTCTGAAGAAGTTTAAACATAGTACAAGTTCTAGAAAACAGTATTCTGAGGCAATACTTTTGGCTCTATACATCTGGTAATTTTTTTCCTTTATACTTGTTCTATGCAGTGGCTTAAAGGTAGAGCTATTTCAAATACTTTCTGTATTATTACATAAAGGGGCTTTAAAGACAAAAAAGACATATAACAAAGAAATTAAAAGAATAAACACTGTAGTTTATTAAAAGAAAAAACACTGTAGGTGATGGAAGCAATGCTTTTAAAATTTATTTATTATTAAAGAAGCTTTCTCGATTTTCACCTATGATCATGGGTGCACCAGACTTTCCTTGTGGTCGACTTTTCTTGTTGACTTATGGCAGAGTCCACATCCATTTTCTTTTGATTGGAAAAAGTTGCCAAAATAGTTCATACAAGCCAATTTTTTTTCCTGGTTTCAAATTACTTTGAGGAATCTCACAGACTAAACCAGACTTTTAGCCCTTTTCATGGTATCCTTGAGCCAGTACTTGCCCAATTGGTGTCTACTGTTTCCTCTTTGCTCCTTCATTACCTTTCTTGGGCAGAAACACACTCGTCAAGACAACAATGAAAAAACCTCTCATATTTATGTGCTCAGTAAGAAAGGACAGAATATATTTCTGGATGGGGGCATTACAAAGGGACGTATTTAATTTTCCTCAGTTCAGCTCTCAATTTACAAAAATGCAGATAAAGGACAGTAACGGTTAATTACTACTTGTTTGTAGGCTCATATTTGTCAGATTCTGGGGGGATTTCATGGACTGTTTACAGAGTTTAACTTACGGTTTAAATGCAAACAGTTTGATTACTGACATAACCAAGCATTGCTTTCTGCTATTGCAGCCTAAATATACTAGTTATTTTTTGTGTGGAAGAGAGATACCTTAACTGCTTGTGGATAAGAAAAGTAGAAGACAAAGACTGCCACCTATTGTTCTGAAATAAAACACAGTTTCTGCACACATAGCAAGAGAGTATGAACATCCTAATTTTAGTGCTCCAGCCATCTCCCACTTTCTCAATACAAAGATTTTTGTTCCCTTAACACATAATTTTTTATCTAAGCGGAATGCATCTTGGCTCTATACCTAATTTACAAAATGAAAGACTTCTCTACATTTCAGTGAACGGCATCAACAAACCAAATTCATAGAAAGTATAAAGTACCTGGGTGAGGTATTTAATTACAGGATGTATTTGCCTTCTTTTCAGTTAAGCTTAGGTAAATGAATTCTGCTATTTATTTACAGTGAAGGGCAAGAAAAAAAATCTCTATTCTTTGTCCTTGTCAGAATATTCATCTTCACTTTGTCATCATCATGGAATTGTCCTTTATGCATGTAAAACTGCTGGAGCCAATTGAAGTCACATGGATACTGCAGACAAAATGGACAGATACTCTGAAAATTTTGATCTAGAACATTATTAAATATAGGTCAGAAAACAAAGTGCACTGAAAAGAACACAACTTCATTGACACAGACAGGAGACAAGGTGACCTGATTATGTACTGCTAAATTTTCACTCCTTTCACACTACAGCACAATTAAGGCTCTTGACCATCTGCCCAGTATTACTGGAAACCAGCTCTACATTTTTAATAAATCTGGCAGCAAGAACACAACCAAAAAAAAATCTAGTGCCACCAAATGACGAACCTTTGACTGCTCAGCTGAATTGGCTGGAAGGCCAGAACCTGGGCCTCAGAAACTTGATGCCTAAGTAGACTTGCAGTGCACTGTTCTAGTACTATTGAAATGTGGAATAGTTTTCTCTTTTATGCTGACATTTTTTTGAGAAAAAATCTGTCAGCTGAAAGGAACATTGTCTGGATAAGAAAGCTTTTTAATGAAAGTGATTACACTAAATACAATAATGTTTCCTCTACGTTTAACATAAAATGTCAAGAGTAAATATAATAAAATTAAGTACTTAATGAGAATTCTCAGCTTGGAAGTTCTATTTAGGACTATCTAGTCTGGCCTTTGTAAGAGGTGAATAGATATTCTGGGAATTTCTACATCAAGACAAAGGTTCTGAGAGCAATGAAAATACTTTTCATCTGGATAGAATGACATTATCAGAAGAAGGATACCTCCCAACTATATACGTGGGTTAACTAACGCCCTATTTTTTCTGCTAGTGTTTTTACTGCTCATCACTCCCAGTTTAACTGTGCTTCACTTCATTTTCATGTCACGGAAATATTTAACTGCTACAGAGTTCCATGAGTGAATGAATTTCCAGAACATTACATGTTAGAAGCTTACATATTGCTATAAATATTTTTAAAATATGATAAAAAAGATGTAAAACTGACAGAAGATATATAGTTAAAAAAAAAAACTAAAGAAGTTGTTTCTTCTGTTATATAATATCGCAAAACTGCATACTCTTAATGAAACAGATAGGCTACAGAAATTTTTAGTCAGTATTACACCTAAACAGCCAGCACTCACACCGCGTTTTGTAACTCAATGCAGTATAACAGAAATTGCAGCAATCTACACAGTCTAGACAACTGTAGCAGGAGCAGGGCAAAATCTGTTTCATTGCTATCAGCTTCTCTGCTGGGGACCAGCAGTGCTTTGTTTCTGGTATTTGCTGCCATCTCGTGTTTCAAGAAGTATTGCAGTGGAATTCTAGAAGCGAGTGTTTTGCACTTCCAAAATAACTTTAATGACAGATAGCTATGTGACTGTAATGTTAAGTAAATATGTTAATTAAAATTCCGAAAAGATTTCTTTAGGGTTATTGCTAGGATATAGAAGTGACATACATTTACAATCAAAATGAAATATTCTGCACCAATTTGGGCAAAATAGCATGCTATGACCAGTTTTTAATTCTCACTATATGAAGGACATTGACATACTTCCAGACTTCCAGCAGAAAGCCAAAAAATTGCCAGGGACTGGAGGATAGCTCCAATGAGAAGCAACTAAGGGCACTAGGTTTGTTCAGCTTTAAAAGGATGAGGCTTTGAGATAACCTTCTTGCTGTCTACCATTACCCAGTGGGAGAGCACAGAAAAGATGAAGCCTCCTTGGAAAAATACAAGCGATCAGACAAGACTAACACATTCATTGCAATACAGGAAATTCAGGGTATATTAAGGAAAAAAAAATTCACCATGATTGTTACAATGCTGAAACAGGGACCCAGAAGTGTCATGGAAGACAAGGAACTCAAACAGATGTCAACTTCTCAGACCTGAAATGGTTTCTGACCTCTGCAAAAGAGAGAAGACACATTGTTACACAACAAAAAGGCCGTTTTTTTGGTCAGGTTCGTGCTGCGTAGATACTGCATCAGCAACCTAAAACACAGGTAAGGGAAGTTACAGGTTATTCTTTTCTCTTAGTGGTTGTGGTCATGGGACCAGGGTTTTTGTTACTAGCTAACACTTAACTAAAGACATACTCCAAAACATGAAAAGTGGGAAGAAAGTGCAGAAAATTTACTTAAACCTCAGTAATAAAAAGATTCTTCCTGCAAGGTAGAAAATGCCAGCAAATTCACAGGTGCTTTGAGATGCACCCATGCAAGGTGAGCGAGTACTGAAAGCACTGTGCCACAGCAGCTTAATAAAATCAAAATGTTGATTTATTGACCACACACTGCTATATAACTATTCTGAAAAAGGTCTTACTTCCTTACTTCCACCTATCAAAACAGAAGTTCTTAGCTATTGGCTTTGAAAAATAATGTCAAAGCACAGTTTCCCACAGCCACAGCACCATGAGGATTAATGCTCTCAGACTACCAATGTGCACCCTTAGTCCATCACTTGGGACGCCCTGAGCTCTGGGAGCTGTACGCTTCGCCAATACTGTAACACACTCCAGGCACTTCACGGCCTCACATAGACTTCTAACCTGAAAGAAACAGATGAGGAGAGGTGTTGACTCAATACTTCCAAGAGTTATTGCTATACTTTCCCACCAACAAGTACTCTTCATCAGTCTTAGAGATCACATTCGCGAACAATGTAAAGTCATCAATCTTTTCTGCTTCGTAGTGAATTAGCAAGCAGAGAACAAACAATGAGAAACTGCATTCAGCTGCACTGTTTTCCTGTAAGCATTAAACAAATATTTTATTAACCCCACCAAAGGCTTAAGGAAGAAGGCAAACAACTCCCTCTGTTCCTACTACTCATGTTCAGTGAAACAAAATTTCTTCCCCTAGGCAAAAGAGGATGACTTGTTTTAGACGCTGCTGGACATGGCAGTACTATACAAAGATACTCAGAGATACAGCTGCATGGGTTTTCTTAATGTATAATATGGTGACCAAATGACAAAACAACATGACTGAGCACAGCAAACTTACAGCTTTAGGTATGCTCCCTTAAAAACAAAACAAAACAAAACAAAAACAAAATCCCCCAAATTCCTGTATTTTTAGGTTCCTTTAGTACTGAAAAAAGTGCTTGATTCTCAAAGATAAATATAACTATAAAGTATGGCTTCTTTTAACATAATAGGTATACTTGAAGAAGGAAGGACTAAAGAAGTCTTGTCCTTCAGTCACCCTCTAGTTATTTTTCACTACTTTCTACAACAGCAACCAGAAGCAAAATATAATATTAACAGAGATTACCGACAAGTAAGAAAAATCAAAGCATATCATACAGTGGTTAAACCAAAGACTAAAGCAATCTGAACTGCCAAAATTATACTGTATCATGGTACTTCAGAAAGTAATCACATGGCATTGCGCATTGTGGGCCTTTGTCACCAAATGCAACACTAAACTTTTGCAAACAAAATCACTTTTGTACAGCAGTACTGATTGATACGGGACACGGTGGTATAGAGATTAATTAGGAAAACCACGTCGACCTTGCAACTTGCTCCAACAGATATACCATTTGTATGGACCTGAAAGGTCCTGTCCGTTCTGAGGTTCCAAAAGGAGTAACTGCAGACGATTTCCTCACAGAAAGGCTTATTATCGGAATGGGCTGCCTAGAAAGGTGATGGACTCACCGGCCCCGGAAGTGTTTAAGAGAACATGTGGCACTCAGTGCCATGGTCCAGCTGACATGGTGGTATTCTCTCATAGGCTGGACTCGATGGCTTCAAAGGTCTTTTCCAACCTAGCTGAGTCCGTGATTCTCTAACAGTCCGACTTTGCTCTAAGCTTGGCGCTGGCGTTTTCCCCAGGTGTGTCCCGGTGGGCGCACCCATCGCTCCGGGTCGCGGCAGCACGGAACAGAGAGCGGGCGGGGCACTTTCCGGTCTGTGGGAGCGGCGGATCCGCCCGAGCGCGCTCCGAGGTCAGCCTGACCCGCGCTCCTCGCCCGCTCCCCCACAACGCCGCTTCCCCGCCCGGAAGCGCCCGCGGCACCGCCCCTGCCACGTGACTCGGGATGCGCCGCTTCCCGGGTCACGTGCGCTGCTCCCCCCGCGCGCGCGCGTGCGCGCCCGTCAGCTGTCACCCGAAATCGGGGAGCTCGGTGTGTGCGGCGCGGGCAGCGCGGGGGCGGTCGGAGCCCCGAGGGGACGGGGCGTACGGCGGGGAGGCGGCCTGCTGCGCCCCGTCCTGCGCCGCTCTGCCGCCGCTCCCCCTCATCCCTCCCTCCGGCCGCGCCTGCC
>VZTX01008489.1:244942-286886 GCA_013400915.1 Pardalotus punctatus | reverse complement strand
GCCGGGCAGTGCCGGGGCGGGCCCGGGGCGGAGAGGCCCAAGTGCCGCCCGGCAGCTCCCGCCGGCGTGCGGGGGGACTTGGGAGCCCCCGGAGCGGGAGGGGTCGGTGAGGGGGCTCTGCGACGCGGACGAGAGCGTGGCGACTGGCACCGAGGTGAGGAAGCGAAACCGGCAGGAGTGGGAAAAGTGGGTCTGACGTTCCGATAGCTCTGGGTCGGGGCAGCCGGTGGGAGCTTTCCGGGACGTCAGGCCGGTTCTCCGCGTGTTCGGAGTGGTGGACGGAGTGAAACAGAGGTTTACATCTCTTTGTTTGATGAAATTGTTGTGGGCTTTCCAGAAAGTCTCTTTTTGATGTAACTTGTTCGTTTCTGCATGTAGCTAAGATTTCAGAGTTGTGTGCTGAGCAGAGTTCTCAGTTAAGCGTCCGTTCCACATCTGTCCGTGGTTATAGAACCCTTTCGGAGTTGGTTTTGGGATCAGGGCTTTGTGCCATGGTAGTAGTCTTCTCTTAATGAGCTTTCTCTTCTCTGCATTTGATTTTAGCTGGGAATCTGGAATGGGAAATGTGTACTAAATATTATATCTGATTAGGTTAACTATATTAGGAACAATACTTGTGTGTCCATGCGTTTTTTAAAACTATTATACTAGCTCGGAGAATAAACGCCATTTATTTTTTTACTTTTTAAACTGCAGATTTATGATTCTTTGTTGACAATTATCAACTATAGAAACTGAAGTTACCATTTAGTGGCTACTAAACCAACACCTTTTAAGCTGAATCACTTTTTCCCCAAGAAAGAAACTTAGTGGTAGCCTAATGCCATGGATCTTTTATGTCTGTGGTAGAAAATTTGTCTTAGGCTTTATCTTCACTTTTCCTTGAATCATCATAAATAGCTGATGGCATTGCTTCAGAGAAGCAACTTCCAAACACAAGAAAATGGGAAACACAAGCATGATTTCTGCTTTAGTAGTTGAAATGAGAGTAAACTGAAGTAATGCACCTCATAGTAATTTTTTTCTCAAAAAAATTTGGTTTGGAGTGGTGTTGGTGATGCCAATTTTCTTTCTAGGGAGTGACTGAGGGAACAATATGTATCACCCAAATATTTGCACATGGTTAAGTAGCTGTTGGATCAGAGTGGGAATAATGTATATGAGGGAGAAGTATTTGGTCAATGTTTGTTTTAGAAAAACGTAATCTGATTTGGTCTCTGATTTATTTTTTTTAATGGCAAATATGATGAAATAGGAAAAAAATTAAAATCCTGTAAGTTTTAGTATTTAATTATTGCTGAGTATTGCATGCAGAATTTTGTATCTCTTGACCTAGATTGTAAACAAATCAAATAAACAGTTCTGCACTAAATCTGAATCCACAATCAATTGCATTCAAATAATAAAACTGTGTTGTCAACTGCTAATTATTATAACATTCCTAAGGTAATATTAGCAAACATAGTTATTATTTTAAAAATGATTTTATACTTAACTGTATTATAAAATACTGAATTGAGTAGATTAAGGTCTTTCTGAGTTTAAGAGCTCTTGGTTGGTCTTATTCTTAGTTCTGCAGGTAATTCACTTTAATACTGAACTTTTTTTTCTTAGTTTTCTTTTTTGCGAGGTGTGTTTCATCAGCATTATGCTGAACAGAATGTGAATGGGGTTGTAGTATTTTCATCCTACTACCTCCAATGTAAATTAAAAAAAACCCACCCTAGCACCTTTTGAAACATGAATTTAGTATATGTGGAGCTTCAAAGGGAAGGTCCATTACTGTAATTCTGTTAATATAAGGTATTTTCAAGATCCCTGAATGATCACAGGAATGGTTCAAAAAGTGATGTTCTGAAGTGTTAAGATTTTAGTACTTATCTAGTAAAAAATCTTCACAGTCACTTCACAGCTTGATAATTCATATCTCAAAATAAGCAAGTGATGTCATAAGTTCTTTTCTAGATTTTTGTTTAGAGTCACAGAAGACCCATAGGATATTCTGAACATAAGCAATATTTTTATATTTTATGTTTATATTTTTTTGGGGATATTAATTGTTGTGTAATCAAATAATAGAATGAAGGTGTTAATAAGAATTTGCTGATCCAAAGTCCAATATGGATTATAAATAAACTCTTACTGTAGTTTTGGTATAGGAAGACTTACAGTTTACTTCAGGTTTTATAGGTGGCATTATATGTCATAATTAATTCTGCTGTAGGCTGGTACTTTCCTCCAGCTTCATTTCATCTGTTTAAAAATATGGAAGTACACATAGCAGTTGAGTTGTTGGCTTTGTCTGTGTGAGTAGTCATACTACTGAGTTATACGAGTACCCATTTTTATCCTTAATTCTGTTTATGTCTAATATTTGTGGGACATGATATTTGGGACAGTATACCTGGTACACTGTTCTTAGGACAGTATGCCCTGAAAAGTGAGGACAATCTAGAGAATCTTTAAAATCCGTATAAGCAAATATTGGAAAACTGGTCAGCATTTTAAAATTAAGGTATTAAAGCTGCAAGAGTTAAAGTTCTAAACACATCTCTTCATACTGAAAAAACGTCTGAATACTGAAAAAATTACAGGGTCTAGTCAGTTTCACTTTCTGATTCCAAGACAAGGTGGGATAATTCATTGACTGATGTAGATAGGGAACTTTCACAAACAAAATACATTCCAGTTCCTTTGTTGCATTTCTGCCAATAAAATGTAGAGTCCCTTGATTGGATTGTTGGGGTTTAGCTCGTTACACATGTGATATCCTGCTGGATTTAATCTAATAAAATTAAAAGACTAGTTATTAGCAGGTAGCTTGTCTCTAAGAAGACCTAGATAAATGATGTTGTGTGACAGACATTACTGTGTTGAGTAGGTTTTGTTTCACTTTTCATGGTTTATTTCTTTGATTAAAACCGTATGTAAGTTATTAAAATGGTAAATGAAATGGCTTTGAAGCTGGATAAATTGTATATAATCCTAAACTGTTCTGAAAAAGAAGTAATTTTAATTTAAAATTAAACTGGGGAAAAGTGTAGAAGTCTGTAAACTAAGCTACAAATAAAGGCATAGAAACAAATGTGAGAAACTCCCCAAGTTTTAGAAACCAAACTTAATGTTTGGGTTTGACAATGGTAAGCTTTGGTGTATTTTATTTGAATAAATTATGATAATTATTTCAAAACTGAGATAAGTAAACTATATAAAATTTTGAAAAATATGAATTAATAAAAAAGGAAAAACTTCTTAACTGATTTGTTGCCTTCAAGATTGTAGTATGACTTACAGTTGAGTTGGTGAAACTTCTAAGATCACCATGTTCTTCTGTTGTGCCTATGGAAATCTCCTTTGGATTTACTGTGATACAGATCTTTGCAGAGTCATAGAATGTCCTCACGTGGGAGGGACACACAAGGATCCCTGAGTCTGTTTCCTGCTCTGCACAGGACCATCTTGAAAATCACACCATGTGCCTGAGAGCGTTGTCCAAACACTTCATGAGCTCTGTCAGGCTGGTGCTGTGACCACTTCCCTGGGGAGCTGTTCCAGTGCCCAGCCACCCTCTGGGTGAAGAGCCTTTTCCTGATATCCAACCTAACCCTCCCCTGACACAGCTTCAGGTCATTGCCTTGGGTCCTGTCACTGGTCACTGCAGAGAAGAGACCAGTGTCTGTCCCGCATCTTTCCATCACAAGGAAGTCACAGAGTGCAGTGAGGTCTCCCCTCAGTCTCCTTCAGGCTGAACAGACCAAGCTACCTCAGATGCTCCTCGTAAGATTTCCCCTCAAGGCTCTTTAGAGTTGAACTTGCTCCTTTTGTCTGATATAATATTGTGGGTTAGAGCCACGTGGTTCCTAGATACCATTCTGTGAATTCATTAGGTGGTCTGCTACTCCTGTTAAATGGTATGTCCTTTCAGGGGCCTGGGATCAGTATGGAGTGAGGAGGCTTTTGGCCATGCAAGCTGACCACACATGTGATTTGCTTTAGTGTTGCATAAAGTCTTTGAATTACAAAATCCTTTATGAGAGTGGAAGTGCTCACACTGAAGGTGAGCTTTGTTATTGGTGCAGCAGCGCAGTTTCAGGTGTTCCATAAATAAGCAGCTTTAAGAGAGACAAGTACATCTTCTTGTTTCTCAGGTTATAGAGACTCATTTATGTGTTTGTTGTTTTTTGTTTGGGTTTTTTTTCTTCCCTTTTTAATGCTTTCCTTGTTCAGCTTCTAATAAAGGGTTTGCCATACAGTGGTTCCTTAGGAAAATTATTATCACAGTTACTGTAGCATATCCCTGAAAAGAATATGTATCTGTTGATGTTAAGGACTTATGAAATTCAAGCTATGAGGATATCTTTTGGGAGGAGACCTGTCAAAGCAGTTAGTTATACACTGTGTAGGCAGAAATGACAGATCTACTAGAATTATTTAAAAGTGCTTAAGCAGGAACGAGTTCACATCTACCACCTGCAGTTTCTATCCCCAGCAATATTATAGGCTGCATTAGAAATGAATATTTTCCTGAACATTTAGGTAGGAGCTGTAAATTAGCTTTCTGAAAACTGTGAGCCAGGCCAAACCACTGTTGGCTCTGTGAAAGCTCCACCCAAGTTTGAGACTGTTGTTACACCATTTTGTGAATTGATGGGTTTACTTGCATCTAAATAGTGCTTGAATACTCATTTCCCTTGACTAAAAGTAAGGTAATGGAACTGGTAGAGATCCAGAAATAGATCTGTAGAGATCAGAAATACGGAATGGATTTTTGGTGGTGAGACTAGAAGCTTTCAGCTTAGAAGAGAGATAACTGCATGAGACCATGGTAGAGATCTGTAAGTCCTGTAAGGTCTGAAGGTAAATATGATTAGTTAGGTAACTGTTCTCAGAATATTGAGAAATATATATATATCTCAGAAATATTCAATGTACTCAGAGGAAGATATATCACTTAAGATACTGTTCCTTGTAGAGTGCTTAGTCATGAAATGTTTTGGATATTAAAGGCCTACAAAGGTTCAAAATCATGGGGAAACTCTGTGAAATGCAGTAATATCCACTGTGTCTAAGGATTCCTTGGTTTGTATATTGCTGAAGAATAAGATGGTATTCTGAAAAAAGAATACCATAAGTTACCCCCACACTTACTTTTTTCTAGATTCCTGCTGTTAGCAATTGTAGAAACTAGTCAGGTTGCTTGATAATTTGCTTTTGCCATTGCTGGAGGCTGTTACATGCTGCTTGCAGCTAGGACTATGGATTTCATACCTGTTTTTTCATTAAAAAAAAGTAAAAACTTGAATCATGGGTTGCAGATAAAAATGAGAAAAATACTTTTGTCTTTTTTTTCCTTGCCCTTTTCCCCAGATCACTTATTTCAAGATGTTTTTCATGCTGTGAGCCTGGTGTGGGAGAAGAATGTCTATGGAATGAATTCAGGTCATTTTTCAGTTCAAAATTTATGGGCTCAAATTAGACCATTTTTATAGTTTTGAAATATTGTTGCTGTAGGGTAGTAGCAAACATAAAAATGCAAACTTGAAGTTTGCAAACTACTTACTACCATTTATAGTAAAATTGAGTTGGTTTCAGGAGCTTTGGAATATGGTTACCTGTGCAGTTTCCTGGTTTCTTAAGTTTTTATAACCTATTAATATCTTCAATACTCCTAACTTTTTTAAACTTGAGTCTTTCTGATGATGGTGGATGTCTGAGGAATACATACCTAACCATGAGCTTTGGTCTCGTATCACTAATACAAAGAGTTGTCATCCGTATGTTTATTTTCACAGTTAATACAATCAATAAACCTAAGTAACAGATTTGGAATTCCTGATAGATAGGATCCCTTTTGAAGCTGGGTACATTAAGTAGGCAGGCGTAATTGCCTGCACATTTACTGTTAGTAAAGGACCAATTCAAATATAAGTGTGCAAACCCAGATTACATTGAGATTTAACTATTTGCATGCTCTGTAACAGTTAAACATGCAATCTGTGGTTTTATGTTTCCGGTTACCTGAAAGTGCACTATTGCAGTATTTTGAATCTTCCGATTTGCTTTGCTGAACGGTATAGGGAGTTGGATGCTACCTACCTATGGAATATGCTGACAATTTAAAAATGATGAACCTACCCACGATGTTTTTACTTAGGTTAAAAGTAAAATTGCTGCTGAAACTATCATAGATTAAGGCATGATTTTCTACTACTTGTTTCCTTTCCCGCTTGTGCAGAGCTGATGGTGCAAACATGTTTATTTTGCAAAACAGCCTTGAAAAAAATGCTGAGGCTTTCTGTGCATGCCTTTCTCTGGACAAGTTTATTTTCTTGTTGTTATGTACTTAAAAACAATTCTTGGGTTTAGTTTTCTGTCAAATGTTTGTTATCCCATAGTTAGTAGGAGTGAAAATTTACAAGAAAAGAAAAAGGGAAAAATGTGTATTTTAGCTAATTTATCTGTGAGAAGTGATGACCTTCAGAGATTGTATTTTTTCCCATCTTCTTACTTTTTCTCATATGCTGGAGCTTGCTTTATGTAATGTGTTTAATTTGGATAGTAAAGCTTCTGGATGTTGCAACTTTGTGTATTAGAACACACAGAATAAAATAATCTTATCTTTCAGAATATGAACACATTTGTTTTATGATGCAGTTGCCTACAGTTTATTGCTTTTCCATGTTAGCTAATGATTTTGTGTATAGCGGAGTATATAGCAGTCTGTGCTTTTTTTTTCTTGTTCAGCAGTGCTTTCAGTAGAGGGGCAGTCAAGAGATGCCTCCCACAAAGCATCTTTGGAAGAACTATTTTGTCAAGTCTTGTGTAGTTTAAAGCCAGAATGTTTTGGTTCCCCACTGATGATGGATGGATTTCAAGGTACTGATTAGTTTATTTTAGACTAGAAGCAAAAAGAAGTGGATAGCCTTCAGAGTACATCTGCCACCTTAGTATTAAAGCGGAGAGAGAATACTGTAATGCTTAAAGTTGGTTTCATGTAATGAGGGGTACACGAGGGTTTTGTGCCTTTTAACTAGCTGCAAATTAACACATGCCGTCTTTCTAGTGTGTTTCCTTCTGGTTTAATATTTTCTAATTGTGCGAATTGGTGTCTTGCTTGTAATTTGATTAAACACAATTGCTAGTTTAGATTTCTGTAATAGGTATGAAATAAATGAATCTTGGAAGATGTTTTTCAATTCTGGGAATAATGTATTCTGTGTTCTTCTGAGGGCTTAGAGGATTCTGCATGGAGGAACAGGGTTTAATTGATAAGGCTTCCACCAAATTTCATTGGGTATTCTGACACCTGTAACAGTATGGCAGGTTGTGGGCATTACAAATAAAACAATGTTTTGGCAAATGAGGCTGGAAATTGTAGCTGCTTGGTACTAATTTCTATAGCCAAGCTTCAGCAGACTGTGGAAGGGTATAGAGGTCCTTCCCTTTTCTTGGGATATGGGAGAAACAGTTCTGTAGATTTAGCATATGTAGAAAAAAACAATTCTGTAGATTTTGCATTTACCAAAAATCATGCAAAATAAAATGTGTTATCAAGCATGTAATGTACACTTCTGTTCTTTAATATCAGGTTTGTTATATCTGTACAAGCTGTGCAGTTCAGATTTTACAGGATTTGTTTAGAAGAGCACTTTCCCTGTTACCATAAATGGTGAAATGCATTTACATCTTGAATTATGTAAATAATTATAGGATTAATGAGATTTCATTTTGCTGCATATGAGCTTTTCTAGTGTTGAACTT
Organism: Pardalotus punctatus; assembly: GCA_013400915.1. Classification (NCBI taxonomy): domain Eukaryota; kingdom Metazoa; phylum Chordata; class Aves; order Passeriformes; family Pardalotidae; genus Pardalotus; species Pardalotus punctatus. The sequence goes on along the minus strand of VZTX01008489.1, from coordinate 279,125 downwards.
TGGTGTTTTTAGTTCATCAGGTTTCTTGGGCTGTGTACTGACATAGATGTGGATGATTGAACTTTGCTGACCTCATGTTTCCCCTTCTGTAGTATTAAGACAAATGTAGAATTAATATTCTGGCTGATGATTTAAAGGTTTTAACAAGGCCTTACAATGTCTGTGAACTTTTTAGAAGGAAGATCAGGTTCTTTAACCTAGCAATTAGCTAGACAACTTAGCACTTCAGCTGGCAGCTTTTGACCAATTACATGCTTGTATTTTATTGAAATTCTGAGTTGTTTAATCAGACACCTTTAAGACGTAGGCAAACTGCTTGGTCACCAAGAAACTGAAGCTTTATGGACAAGCTTTGGAGTTTATTGGATCAGGTTCATATTTGGATTTGTTTGGCTAAAGCTTTCCCATGATTAGCTAAAAAGCTTCTTTCAGTGTTATGCAAAGTACTAATACATGCTATTTTGAGTGAGGGTTGTCTTCTCATTTATTCACTTTACTCTTTGTTTTCCTAGGTAATCATGGGCATCTTTTTCAAGATGCAGTAGTGACTTGCAAGGGGACAGAAAATAGCTGGTACAATGCTGATATTAGGGATTTAAAATAACTCTCAAGTTTCCTTGTGTATATATTACTTGTCTTTCTATTTCATCAAGTGCAGCCTGGGAATGTTTGTCTTTTTAAAATTACTTTCTATTTACTAATATCTTGCACATTTTTATTGTGTAGTAGTAAATAAAAGCTCTGGAAGTTTTATTTCTTGGATTGTACAGCTTTGTAATGTCACTAAATAGGTAGTTGTGTGTACACTAAGCGCAATAGTGAAGTCATCAATAAGACTGTGGTGCAGATTTTGCATTAGAATGGTCTCCTAGTAGTTGTCCTTTTGTCTGCAAAAGAATCTCTGAAGGCCTCTAAACTCTTACACTGGACTACATATTATTGTCTCTTGTCATAATGATTTGGCTAGGGTATAACTTGAGTTTTTGCATGTGAGGAAAAAAAAAAAAGTAGGCATTGTTTGGAGAGAGTATGTAGGACTCTGGAGTCCCACAAAGTCCTTTAGAGTATTACATATTGTGCTAGAAGTTAATAGAATTGAATTGGAAGGCCAGCATTCTCTGATTAGTTTGTAGTGTAGCTTTATTTTTTGTGGTAAATTTAAACCCTGTAAGTCGGTACTTGTGTTTACTGTTTCATATTGGTGTTTGTAATGAAGAAATGCAATAATAAAATTGTAAAATGGATTAAAGAAGTTACAACTGATAGATCCTAGTTGCAAAAAGATGTTGAATTGCTAAGAAATCATGAAACAAATAGAAACATCTAATGGACTTGTAGCATAACAAATTCTGTATAGCCTTTATAATATTTCTGCCACTTAATCTAAAAATGTTATACAGTAAAATTTGCTCAAAGAGTTCTTACAGACATTGTGCTTATCAAAGAGCAGTTTTACCCAGTAAGTTAATGGGAAGGTATTTTTAATGGAGGAGGAAGGATTACACATGAGCATGGATTGGACAGTTTATCTCTTATCAAAAGTAACACAGCTGGCTGCTCTGTGTGTTCATTGCTTAGGGACCTGGACATTAAGACACATAGAAGCTGGTAGGAAAAAATCTGTGAAAGGCAGGATTTATATTTTTCACACTGCAATGAAGCTGAGCAAAAATTCTGCCTTTCCAATGCTCTATATATGTCTTCATAATTAGTTGAAAGTTATTAATTCTGGTTGTGATACAGATGGCGGTTCATCACAGTACGATGTTATGTTCTTGAGCCTTGTCTTAGTTCCAGAGAAATAGGAGGATAGTCTTGTTAGTGTCTTCACAAGCAGGATTTTAAGAATCTAGTAGCCAGACAAGAATGCTGGCATGTGTGACTGTGAAAGTTAGCATGAGTTAATCATAATTTATTAGTTTGATTAGAAATCCTTAAATTAATTGAATTTCTTCATTGTGGCAGAGTGTCAGGGTATATTCAGTTGGTTTGGCACATGGCTGTTTTAAAAGCAGCTCATCTATTAAAACTGGTGTATTTTGGCAAGATGTTTTGCTTAAGAGGAATATTTATAATGCTAATTTATGTAGTATAAAACTTTGTTGTGCTTGGCACTTGAAATCTAACATTGACCAAAATAATTCTGCAGTTTTTCTCATAGCTGAACCACATGGATATGGCTTTTTCTTGTCTCCTTACCATTTTGCATAAGGACTATAGGAAGTCAGATGTATTTCAAACTTATACCCCTTCACATTAAAAAAAAATAAAATGGAGAGAGCCTCAGGTTTGTAGGAATGCCCACAGGTGCTGTGCTTTCTTGTGTTCTTCACCCATGGACAGAACTAGGATTAAAAGGTTGATAATAGGTTTCCTTTTGATACTGGCTGTCTTTGGTTACAGACAAATTTTCTGGGTGGAAAGTGCTCTGAATAAACACCTTCCGCAAGCCAAAGGCTTCTGACACCCCCTCCCCCACCACAACAGAATTTCTTGGATGAGAGTGGAAAAAACTACTTATTTAACAAAACACGCAGGGTACCTTGTAAGGCACAAGGGAAGGGGGAAAGGAATTATTAAACCTGAGTAAACAGCTGATGAACTTTAGTGTCCTTTTCCTCAGGCGTAGCTTCCCCTCTCCGGGGGTCCCTGGGGCGGGGTGGNGGGGCGTCTCGGGTTCTGGGGCGAGAAAGCAAGTCGAGGAAAACAAAAGTCCAGAAAAGGAGACGATGAAGAAGCAATCCAAGGGGGAGAAAAAAAAAAAGCAGCAGAGAGAGAGAGAGCGAAAGCGAGAGAGAGCGAGAGAGAGCGCGAAAGAGATAGAGATAGCGCGAGCTCGCTCCCCCTCGCTCCTCGGCCGAGAGTTTCGAAACAGCCGCGCCCGGCAGAGCCGCTCCCGGCTGCTGGGGGCAGGTAAAGCTGCAGGACCACATTTCTGGGCATACGCGCAAATGAGAGGGAATATAGGATCATCATACCATCACCCCAAGACACTGACTTTCTATATGAAGAATTTAATGTGTTTACATAGCAACTGGAAGTTAATTGGTAAATCAGTTTATACTTTTGGAAATGGGCTTCATCTGTGATGTAGAGATAGGTGATGCAGGTGACATCTGACACTGTGAGCTTGTGTGAGTTTACAGAATTAATACTATTTTGTGTGTTCAACTAGTACAGGCTGTGTTTTGGATTCAGTGTGAGAATAATGCTGATAACACACTGGTGTTTTGATTGTTGCCAAGCAGTGCTTAATCTAAATCAGGACTTTTAAGGGTTTTGTGTTCATCCAGTGAGGAGATGCACGGAAACCTGGGAGGGAGCTGACCAGGAGAGATGACCTGAGCTGGCCAAAGGATTGTTCAATACCACGGGATGCCATGCCTAGTATAGAAAGTGGGGGAGTTACCCGAAGGGTGGCTGATTATTGTTTGGCATCAATCAATGGATGGTGAACAGCTGTATTGTGCATCACTTGGGTTTTTTAGGTTTTATCTCTCTCTCTGTCTCTCTCTGATAATAATAAATAAAAATAAATTGTACTTTCTTTTATTTATTAAGCTGTTCTTATCTCATGAGTTTTGCTTTTTTTCCTGATTCTCCTTCCAGTTTCACTGTGGAGGGGGGGAAGTGTGTGATGAGGTGTGTGGTACTTAATTGCCAGTTGGGCACCCTGTGTGGGGCACCACAGATCTGATCAAGGCATGTTGGAAGACATTTGTTACAAGCAGTTTTTTTGTAAGGTTAGTGAAGAATTTTGTGAACAACAGATGGCACGTGGTATACTTGGAAATTTTAACACCTTCCAAAGGATAATGTGTATCTGTCACTTGCCTAAAGATCCGTCCTTTCATGAGTACTGTATCCTGGTATGAAGTGGAAATGACTTTTTCTTTTAGTCATCCTGAGTGTAGAAATGGAAATCAGAAGAAATGCTGATTTTGTAGCTTGCATGCTTTTTTTTCTGTTGAAGAGTTTTCAGAGACTGAGCAGTAATATAGTTCTATTGTTAAACTGCTTATGTGAGAACTAGAAAATCCAAGTGGTCTTCCTCTGTATTTGAAGTGTGAGTGGGAAGTGAGTAATTGGTTTTCTCCATTTGCTGAATGGGAATAGCAATATTTTATCAAACATAGCTTTGTTAGTCTAGGTTATGCCTGTGTAATGTAATTCTCTAGGCAGAGAATGTGCAGATGGATCTACACAGGAAGATGCTAGGTTAACTTGAGAAAACATGCTGTAAAAACAGAGGTACAGACTGGACTGTGTACATGTTATTTACAATAGTGCTCATGCTGGGTAAAGGCTGAGGATTCTTAAAGGAATAAGGAGAAGAAGTAAATATTTGTTTTGTGCCTTTTATACTAGCATGGGCAGATAATTATAGAAACTTTTTCCCTTTTTGAAACCATGTATGTTGAATCTCAGAATTTGTTTTGCAGATTATTCTCTACAGTGTGGTTTTTTCTTTCCTACAGCTGGATTGAAATTGAACCAGAATGGCTGCTGTTGCCTCAGATAGTCCTCCAAACCCAAGCTGCAAAATCATGACTTTTAGGCCTTCGATGGATGAATTTAGGGAGTTCAACAAATACTTAGCCTACATGGAATCACAGGGTGCTCACAGGGCTGGAGTTGCAAAGGTAAGCATCTATAACACAGAACAAAAATGCTCCTAATATCTGTTCTCCTGTTATTTGTATTTTGCTGATTACAGCAGTGACCTTTTTAGTATTTAACAATTTTTTTCCGAATCATTTTCAAGGAATAGGTACTGATTTGTTACTGTTTTGAGAAAGAGCCTTTTGGTGTCTCTTATATTTTATTCAGACTAATGAAGATGTTGTATACTGTTTTCTCTCTAACTGTGAATTGTTTACAAGTTTACAGTAGCAAAATAGGATCTCTTTCTAAGTAGATTTAAACTGTTTTTTGTCAGATCAGAACAAAGCAGGGAGTTGATAGTATAAATTAAAGTAGTCCTGCTGTACCAGATGTTGAACTTAGTCTTTTAGGGTTGTGTCAAGCTTTTCTGAAGCAAGTAATCCCACTTCATTGGTGGTGAGCATGAAGATAGTACAGAAATAGTTTTGTTTTTAATGGTGATGATACATTCTTGTTAATGAGAACTGGAGGCACACTAACTGTGACTGCATTGCCCTTTGAACAATGGCATGTCCAGGACCTTACAGCAGGGGTTCCTCCCCTAGCAGGGAGTGATTGTCAGAAGTTCAGTCTGACATAATTTTGTCATACATCATATAATAAATGTTTATGCTGTGTCTGTTTTGCCACTTTCCAAATCAGCAGAAACCAGTGCAGGTCAAGAAATACCAGCTTAGTTATTATAAGTATTCAGTGGGAATAGCCATCTCCATCACTGGGTTTTTAAGCTAATGTTGCATGATCAAGACATTTAGAATCTGAGAGAAGAGGAAGAAAACTTGAAATTTTTGGTTTCCCCCCATGCCCACTCCCTCCTCCATCTTCCTGTGAAAAAAAGCAAAACTGAACTTCTCACTCTTTGAAAACGTTGTAGGATTTTTTTTTTCTTATTTCAGATGATAGAGTACATATAGGTTATATTCTCAAACCCTTCTCTGCAAACAGAATAAGAAATGTGATAAGTAGGCAACAGTGGAAAGCCTGAGTTGAATTTTTCCTATATTCAACTGTATTATGGAACCTGTTTGTTTTGTGTGGGGGTGAACTATTGCAATCCTTTCATCTTGAACAGTAAGCTTAAGATTCATTGTAGTGATATCTTTCTGTTTGCTTGAACAGCAATTAAAGCATCTCTTGCTGTTTTCAGTCTGTCAGTTACTTGCTATGCCTTACTAGGTTGTCTTGAGAATTTTGTATTTTGTTTTTCACTATATTTTATTATTATTCATATTATTCAACGAAGTATGTTTTAAAACAAATCTTATGACATGAATAATTCATATGCAGAAGTTTAAGGGACATTTTCTGAGTTTTGGAAATATGATTTAAAATAACAGGAAAAATATTTTTTTCAGTTTTGATAGTAACAGAAAACTACTAACTTACAGGGAACCTAATTTTTTAAAAGTCTAATATGTACAGTCTCAAGTATGAATGTAAGGAGAGTAACAACTACCAGAAGAACTATATGTATATGCACAAACAGTAATTTAAACTCTAAACAGAACACAATCAGGCATACGTTATGATCCGATTATTAGGGTTCTTTAGAAATACCTCTGCCTGAATTAAGGTTCAAATGAGACCATATGCCAGTCAACAGTATGGGTTTTATTTGACAGTAAATATGAGAGGGAGAGAGAAGAAAAGAGAGAAAAGGAGGAGTAGGAAAAAAGGTGGGGGGACAGAAAGAGTGACAGAGACAGAATAAAATAATATCACCATCTGTGGATCCCAGTGATGTAGTGTTGATCCTCTCCAGCTGCTCTTCTTGGTGGTGATGGTCCCCCCGAAAAGCACAGAATCCCATGGGTTAGTGTACACTCAGACCAGGTGGCAATGTCCAGGCATGTCCCCCCGGAGGAAGGGGCAGTCTCTTGCAGCAGACTCTGCTTGCATCACTTGCCATCCTGTGGTGCAAGGCCAAGCACTTTGGGGGGTATTTGATGGTCTATGACACCCCCTCAGCTGCCTCTCATGTGAATGTCCCGTGGCTGTGGCCTGTGGGGTTGGGGGTTCCACAGCTGGGTCAGTCTGTGTAAGGGAGGATGGCTGTTTATTGCCTCTCACCAGAGGTTATGCCATGCACCCGAAAACCTCCTCCTCCCCCAGGGAAGTCTGTGTAAACCTGGCTTCTGTGAGCTGTGCTCTCCCCCCACCCCAAACTCAGCCAGGGATGATTCTCAGCGCAGGTGGTGGCTTTGGCCTTTTGTGGATGCATACCTTTCCTTCAGCCTGAGATGACTGAACAATAGGTTTCCCTTTATCAAATCTCAGCAGTTTGACTTTCAGTCCAAAGTCCCAGTCAGGTATCTTTAAGGGAGGCTTCTTCGGTTGTAGTTTCCTTATAATGAGCAAAACTTATATTAATGTTTGGGGCATGAGCTATTTCAGTCTCTGGCAGCATACCCAACACTTTAGGTCAAATGTGAATGTGTTCCTGTTACGTGTGTAGAAGAGTATGTGTATGTAAATGGGGATAAAATGACTATAAGGCTTGCACATATTGAAGGAAGGAGTAGGGGAAATAAAATGTTAAAAAAACTACAGCCACCCTTGAAGTTCTTAATACTATGTCTGAAAAAACAAGTAATTAAGGTACTAGACAAACAATATTAAACCATTTCTAAAGCAGATAATATACTGTGGGATCCCTTGAGCAAATCGGCAAAAAAATTGTCATTAGGCTTTTGAAAGTCTGAAATGAGCTTTCGGCGTAGAAAATGTATTTTAGTTTTACTGTTTCAGAGGATTCTATATTCAAAAAGGAAGACGAAGGCTGAAAACAATAGGACAGATGACAATCAGGCAACACTGATAGATTAGCTGTCTTTATTGAAAAAAGAAGTGTTTCAAAGACTCAAACTGCATTAATATGGAGCAAAATAGTTAAATTAATTTGCAGTCACATTGGCAAATGGAAAAGTAATTTTGGAACATTATGCTGAACATAGATACGGGCAAGTACAAGAAAAGCAATTTTCAGATGAGTTGGGGAGAAATAGTTACGTAGAAGTCGTAGCCAGTGCCATTCAGAATCAGTTCTGTGGGAAATTACCAGTATATGACAGGATTTAACAAAAATGTATGTGCTGATTAAACCTCTGCATTAACCTCAGTAGTACTGACATGAAGTCTTCATGCAGGAGACTGACTGATATAACTAAGACATCCCTATCTAAAACTGTATGTATATCACACTAAGTGATACTAGATGGTATTAATATGCTTAGGATCTTTGATAAATAAATAAATACATATATGAGGAAGCCTTGCCTTGGGTTTTTCCTTTTTCATATTTGAGCATTCAACAGCTTGATTGGTGAATTTGATTTAGGTTGCTCCCATTGAATAAATCTAACTTGCTTGACTTTGAAGAGGTTATTTTTACTAAAGGAGATATGAAGAGGCTTCAGTGGGACAGGTCAGTGGTAAAAACGTAGTCATTATTTCCAGCTCTTACACTGACTAGCTGTGTGTTGCTTTGAACATGATATATTAACAACTTCAGTCCTTGTCCATCTTCATTAGAAAATGCAAATTCTTTGGGGCAGGAAGTCTATTTTTATCTTCTTTTAATATGTTTCTTTGCATATCGGTCCCTACAGAATTCACTTCTCCAACCAGTACTCTAATTACAGCAGTAATAAACATACTCCAGTTAGCTGGAAGGGGATATTTTGAACCTGTATTCACAAAAATATTTTTATTGCTTAAAGCACACTGACCTTGAACTAAATAAGATAATGCAAATATTGCTTTGCAGTTCATATATTTAAGCCAAAGCTACAACTTCATGCCTAATGATCATGAAAATGGAAACCTCTGTGCACATATTTGATTTCTGTGGATATATTCTGAATGCATGACTTCTCTGCTTCCAAATGAACATTTTGTGTTTTGTTAATGTGCGAATAATTTAAGATTTCTGTGAAAGAAATAAGTAGGAATCACAAGATGATTGGATTACTTTTTTTTTTTCTCTAAAAGCAAACAACCCTGAAACTTGCTAAGTAGTTCCTGTATAGCAGAAGTCCAGTGGAAACTGGGAAGGTAGCAAGGAAAAGAGTGAGTTGCATATGTATAAAAACATGACAAAACCACCTATTTATGTGTAAAATAAAAACATTAGCTATGGAAGAATGTTTCTATCTGATAAGTTTTCTTTGTCTTGACGTTTGTCTTCTGCTGTGTGCTTTTGGTGCTAACAGTCTTGATTCGATTTCTTTGGACTGTTTAAGTACATTAACATTACAAATGGCCCATTGATGATTGTTTTCCAAAGGTAGCAAATGATCTCAGGATCTATCTGTTTTAGAATTTTACTGCTTTCTTGGAGAGATGTAGTAGTGAAATCTGTAATGGATGCTTACATATGGAATCCTGAAATGCCTGTAAGAGAAACAACATAGCTGCTTGTTGCAATCAGGTTATTAAAAGTATTAGAGAGTTGCCTGTGCCTGAATAAAGGTGCAAATGAAACCAGAGAGAGAGAGAGAGAGAGAAATGCCCACGAAACCCCAGGTAGCTCTCCTCAGAGGGGACAAGTTTGACATATTAAGTCTCTCTCAAGATTCAGGATCTGTTGCATCCCTTTGCATCACATGCTTTGGGGTCTTTGGTGGATTATGACACCTCCTCACCTGCCTCTAACATGAATGCCCTGTGGATGTGGCCATCCAGGGGTGCGGGTATTTGCAACTGAGCCAGTTTGTGTAAGGGAGGTTGGATGCCACAGCCAAAACCTGTCCTCCTGCCTTCATTATGTGTGTGCAAATCTGGCCTCAGCAGATGAGCCTGTGGGCTTTGGCCTCCCCTACCCTGAACCCAGAGATGATGTTCAAGACAGTTGCTGGGTTTGGCTTTCCTGTAGACCTATTCTTCTCCCTCAGCCTTGTTTACTTCTCCTAGACCTGAGATAATTAAACAATCATGTCAGTTGAACAACAGTATCTTATCACAAGTTCCTTTAGGCGGTTTAATTCACAGTCCAAATTTCCTGTCAGGAGGAATATTCAGGGAGGGGTGGGCTTTGGTGGGTGCAGCTTTTTTATACAGTTTTTTTTAATACAATTTTACCAAAAAAAAAGTCCTTCATAACAGTGTTTAAGCCTTTCAATCTTTCACACTACCTCTGAATTGTGAATTAATTATTCAAGTAATATAATTCACTTGTGGCAGTTGCGTGTTTATTAGAGCTATCCTATTTTGTTGTAAGATACATTAAAAGTTTCCAAGCGCATGTTTCTGGAAATGTGATTTGAGCGCAGCAGAAGAATGAAAATAATGAATGGATCAAAACACGTCATTAGGCCTTGGGACAAGTAAAAGTTCAAAACCAAAATCAGATGAAAAAATAGATACAAAAATTTTCTGTTGCTCCATTTTGGAAGGGATACAATTTCACATGTAGAGATTTTATCTGCTTTCATCTGAAATAATGTATGCAAGGAACGTTCAAAATTACACAGCCTGTTAAAGAACACTGGTATGACTACAGGGTTCTTTGAAATTCTTAATGATTTCTTTTGCTAACACTTCAGAATCTGCTGAGGAATTTTCATACACTGTAGGTAATTCTGTGGTATTTGAAATAAATTTGTTAACTTTACAATTGGGTAATCTGCATGTAGCTTTAATCTTCAATTATGAGGAATAAATAATGTAATTATAAAAGCTAGTGTATCTAAATTAGTGCAAAGTCTTACTGTAATAGAGTTCTATCCTGTAGTTTTATGGGGGAGTAAGTTGAACAGATTCTGAAATCAGTCTCTAAAACAGCTGAGTTTTTTTCACTCTTCAGTAAAAAAATAGTTATACATACTGTTTATACCAAATAATATGCAGACAGGGGACTGTCAGGTTTTTGTAGGAGTTTTTATTTTAATTGTGGATAAAAATTTTATGTCTTTGAATCTTTAAGTTTAGAAAATATGTCTAAGAGCATTGAGTCCAACTATTGAGGTAGCACCTGCATGTTCACCTCCAAACCATATCCCCAAATGCAACATCCACGTATTTTTTTAGTGCTAAATATATATGATGTCATGGATTGCAAACTATTTGTCAATTATAAGGCTTTCTGATTGTAAAAAATTTGTCTACTTGGTTATTATAAATGTGTATTTTTGCACAGTTGTCTATTATTGAATTTCTGTAAATGGGTGAGTTGCTGTTTGTGAATTGAGGTGATACTGTGCCTGTTTTGGATGGGTTTCTGCATTATCTGTTAGTGTGAAACAGCTGGTAAGCAAATATTCATTTGACTGTGTGGGCATATTCAACTGTTCTTTCAAATTTTTCCAGGATATTTTGAATTGTTATCGCAACTGTGATTTTCTGCTTTGTTTCCTGAATTTAAAGGTTATCCCACCAAAGGAATGGAAGCCAAGAAAGCACTATGATGATATTGAAGATTTGGTGATTCCTGCTCCCATTCAACAGATGGTCACTGGCCAGTCTGGGCTTTTCACACAGTACAACATTCAGAAGAAGCCCATGACAGTGAAGGAGTTCAAGCAGCTCGCCAACAGTGACAAGTATGTACTCTTCCTTAGTAAGACAGATACTTAACTTCACATGTTTTGGTTTCTTTGGAGTCTGCAAGGCAGCTGGTTAATTTTTAAAATATTTTTTTCCCGTCTCCCAATGTATGGAAGGGTACCACAATGTTCATATTGTTTGTGTTTATGATGTTGGAAGCATCTGATACCATGGCAGCAAGAAAGGATCTGAAAAACATGAGACGTGATGCTATGTACATTTTTTCTTTCTGTTCCAGAAGATGCTTATGTACCAAATAGTGAAGATGATCCAGATGTATATCTGAGTTTTAATTTGGTTACACCTATTAATGTTTAATTCCTAGATGCTGAAATGGCCTATCATTATGTAATTCTGAAGAAAACCCAATATCTTTTTGTAACTAATCCAGAAGCTTTTGCATTAATCTAAGAGAACTCAAAGGCATCTAGTGAACATCTGTGTTCTGGTTATGGCAAGATGGATATTATGGGAGGGGGAAGAAAGGGTTCATGAAGGGCCAGGCACCATACTGAAATGTTTCACATTGGTGAGCATTCCAAGAAAAGGGAATTGATAGAAGGAATTCTTGCCTGTCATTTTGGCCACATAAAAAGGCCATATTTTATTTGAGTATCTCTTCAAAACTAAGTGGAAGTGGTTTCTGGAAGGTGAGTCAAAGGATGTTAGAAAGAAAAGATATTTGAATGAGGGAAGGTATATACTGCTTTAGTTTGAAGGCAAGTTTTTCTTATAGGCTAATTAAGAAATTAGATGTAAGAAGAGAAGCTGTTATCAAGATCAGGAAAAACTAGGAAATTAAAAGCTTTTAAGGAGGCTCCTTGGGAAATACTGCATAGTATCCGTGCCTTCATGACAGTGCAAAACTGACAACCTTTTTTTTCTTCTCAGTTAAAAAGAATGGCATATATATTACTTGTGCAAAATTGAGCTCAACACACAATATTCTTTCTCTGGTAATTGGAAATTGAAACGTATTTTGTAGTTTTGAAATTACCTGTTTAGGAAATATTAGAGGTGAGAGTAAATCATAAGACCTGTATCATAAGATTTGATGTTGTTTTTAATAGTATTTTTTCAAGATTTTTAATGTTTACATTTTAGTATCCCCTAATAAATTGAGATACACCAATTCCTTAAAATATTTTAATAATGCAGAAATACTGGGAAGTTTTTAATATGTATCATAGTGTTTGTTAAGTTTATTATATTCTTTATCGTGGAATGTATTTTGGAAGCATTTCTAATTTCAGTTTTCCTGGTTTTTACTGAAATCAGATGGCAGCTTAATATCATATGCAAATTTAGAACAGTTGGGAGGACTTCCTGTCTATTACTAGCTGTAGGTCTTTCCGAGTATTTGTCACGGCTCTTGAGAAAATGTGTCGTATAACCTTCTATGACAGTCTTATTGCAGTCTGTATTTCTTAAACTATGAAGTAGCTGAGAGCCTCTGTTCTCCAGTAAAAATAATCTTGCTCCTTAATGGGGAACACTTCTCTGCTAAAGTCTCTTTTCTTGAGTATTAGGATGTTATCTATTTCCTTTGAGTAAGAGAGAAGGGCCATGAACATCTAAATTAAATCATAGTTCCCTTTAAAAGGATCGTGTACTCAGTCTAATGCATTTCAGCTTTTATTTGTTTAGACATTTGCAGCTCACCATTGAATCAAAATGCTTCTCTCTGTGACCTCTGGGAAATAGGGGCATGTCTGCATCCTGTAATCAAGGAGTTCATGTATGCATGTTGCTCAGGGCCAAAGAGAAATACAATCTGATTTCTGGAGCTATCATGAGAAATAATTAAAACAACTCTGTTGGTGAGAATACTTTGGTTAATACGTGTTTTGCTAAGTTTTTTTGCTTCTGTTTGGAGTTACTACATGATGCATATGTACCTGCTCTACTCAGGTGTTGTATGTTTGGATTTTCTTTCCAGTATTTCAAATATAGAACGCTGGCAGTTCTACTGTGAAACTTTATTTCTTAAAGTTGCAGTAATGGGGAGACAAGACCTAAGTATGAAAGTACAGAGGTCTGACAGAGGATCTTGAGACAAAGCTGTTGATAAATGTTTCTGTGGTAGTGTGCTTGTGTTGTGTTCCCACAAGGTTTTGAAAGGTTACATGAGTAACCTTTGAAAAGTATATACATAAGTGTACATAAGCATGGATGTGTGTATTCTGTACTTAACATTAAGCATATAAGTATGGTATCTCATGCTGTTACAAAGGAGTAAAAAGAAAAATTCCCTTGAATACTTCTTTTCTCTGCATCGTAGAAATTTTTACATCAGTGTTTGAAACAACACCTTTTCTTGAAAGTTTTTTCTGGGGAAGGAAGAAGAGAAGAAAGTACTGGTTTTGCCTGTGCGGGCTGATGCATGGCTGAGCTAGTTTATGTTGTTCTGTCAGGCTTGTGCAGGACCTGTATCTGAGTCTTTGCAGAGCTGGTAGTGAGGTAGGAAAACAAGAGATACTTGTTAATTGTGTGGCTTTTCAATGTGTCTTTTTTACGGAATTGAAATAAAAGGGAGGGGTTCAGCCTAAGGACAGACAGTAGATGGGCTGATTTGCTGCCAGAGGCTGAAGCAAATGTAGGGGTAGGTGGATAACTTCAGTTACTGTGGATGTCAGGTAGGAGGTTTCCCTGATATGGTTAATCATGAAACTAAGAATTTGGGACAGCTGGTAGTTCCTCTATTTCAGTGCATTTGAAATAAAGTGAGTTCAGTTTGGAAGTTCAGGAGCATGGTCTGTTGTAAAGGTGGTTGTTGTTGGACAGTGCTGAACCTTTGCCTACCTCTTTCTCTGCAGATACCGCACTCCAAGATATGTAGACTATGAAGATCTGGAGCGTAAATACTGGAAGAACTTGACTTTTGTGGCACCAATATACGGAGCAGATATCAATGGGAGCATTTATGATGAAGTATGCATAGTTTTTTATGAAGTTTATACCTTCCAGCCCTCTTTTAAAGGGTACTGTACTTAGAGGATGCACATTTGCTTTGTGACTGAGAATCTATCTTTTGAAATCTTTGTGTTACTCACTTTAAAGACTCCAGGCAAAGTTGAAATTAACGCTACGTCTGCAAGAGTCAGACAGTTCTGTCCTTAGACAGTAGAATATTACTACTCTTCCTGATCATTAGACTCTTTCCTTTCTTCACTTTGAACTCTCCAGAACTTTGAGATTCCTTCCGACTTATTTATTAACCTTTTAGTATGTACGTTTCCTGCGTGTATCTGTGGAAATTAAGAGATACTTTAACTAAGTTTTACTTCAAAATGAAAAGATGGAATCCTTCTATCTCTCTCTCTTTCACTGAGATATATTGGTAGCTGTACTACATGCTTGGAATGTCTGCAGTTTCCTGGAAATGTGCTCACCCATATTGTTTACCTTTCAATTTAAACACATGAAATTAAAATTTCTCAAGGAAATTAATTTTGCTGGTTACTTGCCAAAATTTCTGTGATATTGAGTCCGATAATAAAGGGACTCTTAAAACAGATGTCATTATCCAAAGAATTACAGAATATCCATTAATATCAATTAGGCTGTGTAAGTAACTATGAGAACTAGATTTTGAAGGGATTATTTAAGTAATGAGACTAAGAGAAGAAATGTTAGCATTCCAGAAACGATTTGAGGATTTAAAAAATACAGGCCAAACTTGTATGAAAAGAAGGTACCATGTGTGAAGTTCTTGGGTTATATCATATTCTATCTGCCTTCTCCAATCATTAAAAAAAAGCATGATTTTGCTGTGGCAGATGGTCTGAGGCTCTACTAGTATTTCACAATTCTTCATAGAAGACAAATTGAAGACTGTCCAGAGATAAATACAGTCAGTCAATATGGCTGAAGGCAGTTCAGTTTTTGCGTTGAGTTATGTGATCTTTGAAAGATAAAGAATGTCCAGTGTCTGTTGTTTAGAGAAAGCAAGTTCAAATCCACCTATGTTGCCCACATAGCTGCTTTAAGAAATCATTTAGAAAATAATTGATGATTCTAATTTGGGATGTTTCTGTGAAGAGACATTCTAGGTGGCTATTGCTTTGTGAAGACCAACATGAGGCATGGAAGAACAGTGTTTCAAGGAACAGAAGCTTGCCCTTTTTCTTCTTTGATATATGTTTCTTTATTGTTGGCAAATAATGCCTTATGGCATAACTTTTTACAAATGCATGCTTTGTTTTGATTGTGATTTCTTTGGTCTTTAGTATCTTAGTTTACTTTTGCATGAGCAACATTTCCAAAGAAAAGAAAATAAATGCAATAATATTCAACTTGAGAGTGCTGGCCAAATAGAATGTCAGAGATTTCCTTCTCATGGAATTATACTCTTGCAAAGACATGGAAGGGAGGTCAAAAAAAAAAAAGCAAAGAGGAAAGTGAGAAAAGCAGCATTTAGGGATCCTAACTCAGATGTTAGGTGTGTAGAAGAAGGAAACAAAGCACTGAAAGTTGCAGTGGGGAGAAAGCAATAAATGGTAAAATAAAGAAACCTTGATGCTTATGATAAAATGGATATTATTTAAGAACAAATAACAAAGGAGAAATGTTAGAGAAAGGAATTGATATTAAGGACTGTGAACAGACTTATATGACTTAATATGACAGCCAGGTGCTGATGTACAGCCCACTTGGTGTATAGAGGAAAAGAAGGAATATACTGTGGTACCAAAGAGTTGGTGAGAAAGGTATGATGCTACTGATCAATTGTCTCTCAGAATAATTTTGCTGCAGTTGAGTTTTGGCCAGTAGGTGGTGTACTTGCACAACTAATATTTTTAATGTCTTAGTGCTTAAAGATATTGGTAAGAATGGATCTTTTTGATTCTATTCGAAATTGGAGGTTGTTCTCATGTCTTCATTCAGTTTCCTTCAGGATTGTCATTATTTGAGGAAAGGAGGTGAATACAAATCACTGACATTATGGGCAGTTTTCAGGAGAAAAGGGTATGATGGGATTAATATGTCATGGCAGCCTTTTTGCAAGAAACAAAACAAATGCTTACTTTTTACAAAATACATTTTGTAGAGAACAGTTTATTATTGATGCTACATTTAAGGTAGATATCTGACAGAATTCCAGGTAAAAAAGCACCAGGAACCAAAGGAAAATGTGACTCATGTATGTGGGCCATCAAAATCAGTGAGAAATACTGCTGTGCTGTAAATCCATTCTTCAGTTTACCAATTAAATTTTCTTTTCCACTTGGTGACAGTCGATTTTATATTGAGCCATTTTTATCTGAAGCATGGTGAAGGCCTTAATTTTTACTATTTAGATAATTTAAGTAACGTTGTTTGTGGAATCCAGACCTTGCTGGCATTGTGCCAGAGAGATTATAGGTTTTGTAGTATTTGCTTTTTTAGACCAGAGGACAACAGATTCTGAGGGGTTTGGAAGATGGGGCAAAGTTTTCTAAAGCCTGTGTTACATGAAACAGGACAAGACCCCACAAAACAAACAAACAAACAAAAAGACCCCAGTAAAAAAAAAAAAGAAATAAAGAAACAGAGCTATAACTGTATGCTTTGAAATCTGACAACTACCAGCAATTATTCAAGTTTACCCTTGTAGTATTTGGATTATTCCAGAATCTGTTACCTGTTTAAAATGTCTTTATGGTTATTTGACAGCTTTGAACTCAGATGATCTATGAAAACAAGTGCTCTCTGTGCTCTATAGAGCTTTATAGAAAATAAATTCCATATAATTGAAGGTGTGATTGAAATACTATTCTGTGTTATTTGCATTCTAATTGTAGTTACATTTAATGGCAGTGCTTTGTAGGAGACTGACAGTGTAGGTGACTTAAGAAAAAGCATGATCTGTACGTGGACTAATCGAGCTACTGGGGAAGGGGGGACATCTTCCTGGTTTCAAAAGAAGTTCCAAAGAAAAGTGACTGATTTAAAGTTTATAATGAGTCATAGAACATGTCAGCCTTCAGTGCTGACAATGGCATCTGCTGTTCTGTAGAGGAAAGCCTAATTTGGAAGAAACACATAAAATTATTGTTTGGTGTCTCTCTCACGACTCTCCTCAGCTGCTGTCTGGAAGATATCACTTCCTATTTTTCCCCTCTTAGTTTTATAAAACCATTCCTAACGCCTACCTTCTCTCATGTATAAGGTATGGGGAGCATATATGAGTAGTAATACAAGAGTGATTGATTCAGTGATTGAGAGCAAACAGTTGGTTTTGTTTTTTTTTTTTTTTTTGCTAAATTGGAGGTTCATCTCTAATTTGATACTTACTCTAGCAAAATATGTACTTGAGTTTTCTGCTATATCTGTGACAGAGTAGCCAACATGATTTTAAAGCAACGCCTTGATATTTTACATAGGGTTTGGATTTTAGACGGGTTTGGGATCGCATTTGAATTGTAGCTAAACCTGAGACTTAAGGACAACAGCAGGCATCATTAATCCAAGAGTCTGTGGGGAACATCAGTAACAACTTCCTGCCCAAAGTTGTCTGCTGCACCTCTCACAAACAAGAAAGGACTTCCTGTGGATGTGAATGTTGAGGGCAGTTTTGGCTGTAGTGACTGTGAAGTGGTGGGGCAAGGATCTTAAAAGGAGGTGTCAGTACAGAAAGCAGGACAGCTTTGGCTGTCCGGAGAGCAGAGTTTGGCCTCTTCAGTGACCTTGTTGGAAGAGTCCCAGTGGATAAGGCCCTGGATGAAAAATGGACCCTAAAAATCTGGTTGGTGTTTCATCTCTAAGCTCAAGAGTGGTCTTCCTTCAAGCAGGAAGTCAGGTGAAAATGGCAGGGGTCTGCATGAATGAACAAGAAGCTTCTGACAAAACTCAAGCATTAACAGGAAATATACAGAAACTAGAAGCAGTTTGTCAAGAACTGTAGCCAGTGGGAAGGACCTATAGGGACAACTTTGTGGAGGACTGTCTACTGTAGGCAAGGACCCCATGTTGTGACAGAGCAAGAATGAGAGGACCCTTCCTCCTGAGGTGCAAGAAACGGCAGAGGTGGTGTGGGAAGAACGGAAAGCAACTTCCATTCTCTGTTCCCCTGCGCTGCTTGTGTGGGATTGGGAGATGGATGTGCAGAGGGCAGGAGTCAGGTAGAAAATTCTAGAGTGAAGCTGGGGCAGGGTTACTCTTTGCTGGGTTAAAATCTGGATGGCTGGGCCCAGAGGGTGGTGATGAATGGAGTTAAATCCAGCTGGGAGCCAGTCATAAGCATTTTCCCCAGGGCTCAGTATTGTGGCCAGTCTTGTTTTCTATCTCTCTCAATGATCTGGATGAGGGGATTGAGTGCATCTTCAGTCAATTTGCAGAGGACACCAAGCTGGGTGGGATGTTGCTCTGCTGGAGGGCAGGAAGGCTCTGCAGAGGGATCTGGATAGGATGGATCCATGGGCTAAGGACAACTGCATGAGGCTCAACAAGGCCAGGTGCCGGGTGCTGCCCTGGGGTCACAACACCCCCAGGCAGTGCCACAGGCTGGGGCAGAGTGGCTGGAAAGCTGCCCACAGGAAAAGGACCTGGGAGTGCTGGTGACAGCAGCTGAACATGAGCCAGGGTGTGCCCAGGTGGCCAAGAAGGCCAATGGCATTCTCACTTGGATCGCCATTAGTCATGTGGCCAGCAGGACCATGGCAGGGATTGTCCCCCTGTGCTTGGCACTGGTGAGGCCACACCTTCAATACTGTGTCCAATACTGGGCTTCACAATTTAGGAAGGATGTTGAGATGCTGGGGTGTGTCTGGGGAAGGACAGCAGAGCCAGTGAAGAGTCTGGAGTACAAGTCCTATGAGAAAGGGCTAGGGGAGCTGGAGTTGTTTAGCCTGGAGAAAGAGGCTCAGGGTAGGCCCTATAACTTTCTACAACTGCTTGAAAGAAGGTTGTAGTGACAGGATTGAAGGAAACTGCCTCAAGTTGTGCCAGTGGGGAGGTTTACTTTGGATTTTAGGAAATGCTTTTTCATGGAAAGGAAGCAGTACCAATCCCTGGAGCAGGCTAGCCCAGGGAAGTAGCTGTCCCTGGGCATATTTAGAAGACCTGTAGATAGGGTGCTTGGGGACATGGTTTAGCCTTGGCAGAGCCAACTTAATGATGGTTCTTGATGGTCTTAAAGATGTTTTCCAACCTAGATTATTCTATGATTCCATAATGTCCTTTTTCTGTGATCTTCTCATAGTTGAGATCAATGTGAGCAGTCATTTCTCACAGGTCATGTGCGATTTCCAAATGATCTCCTTGCCCACCCTTCAAAAGGGTGCTTCAAAAGCAATGGTTATATCCTTCAAAATACTGAAAAGTAAAAACAGTCTAATGAGGGAGATTGTTTGTATTTCCTAATGTGTGCGTTTATGGCGCAGAGATTTTCCTTGTAGCCCTCTCCTTCTTGTGTTTTAATGGCTTTGAAGGCACAGTAAAAGCCTGGAAATAGTTTTTTATATTCATTGATGTGAGTGAATGGTTGTGCGGAGAGAGGAGTGGGTGACCAATTACAAATTCTTCTGTAACGTTTGTCCTATTTCTTTCCACTCTGTCTCTTAATTAGATTTTTTACTTTCCTCTGTTATTTGAGTTGTTACAGTCAGTCATAAGGGCTTTTTAATCTTACTTGTACAACTGATGTCTTGTTTGCCAGATTAATATTGAAATGAAGCTGTGAGATAATCAAAGGAAAAATTAAACACTGAAAAGGGATTGTGTGTAATAATGTATACATCCAGAAATCATGTTCATCACAATGTTGACTGATTTAAGCTAAGTGAAAAGAATAGCATAATGTCACTTTTGTAAGTACTTTAAAAAAATTAATAAAAAAATTATTGCACTTGAAGCCTGTTTTATTCTTACATGCAAAGAGGTTGCTGCTTTCAACCCTGAGCTTCACTTTCTACACGCTATTCTTTGTGTCTTTGGGAAAACAATGGGTCAGCTCCTTCCAAAGTGTGCAAGTGTTTGGATGAGAACTGGTTGTCAAGTGTCCCACTGTCTTTCACATTGCATTAAAAGCAGATGCAAGGGCTATTAAGATTAATAAAAACTTTATAAGTAATTTACTGTAAGTTTGAATCACCTTCAAACAGAGTGAAGGTTGGAATAGTGGTCTTCGGTATAATCTACTATGTACCTTATAATATTTCTCTAAGGAAATACAAGGTAAGTGTAATGTCCATAGCAATGACCATAATTGGTATGGTGTTTCAAGCCTGTTTGTTATCTTAAAGAAGGAAGCAGCTAAAAAGTAACATATTTTTCTAGTTATTGGATTGTGTAGTACTATTGTCAGTGATGACAGGTATTCTTTAAAGAATTTACCATCAGAAATATGGAAAATTAGGAATTCTATCTTGATATATTCCTTTGAAATTATTATAATATTCTGATAGTATTGTGGTATTCTGAGGAGAACAAATAATTTTTATTTTCCTAATATTGAACAGATTATGTGTATTTGTAAGAAACTACCAAATACGTGTTGTGGTCAAGTAATATATGTACTGCTGTTCTAACAGTTGTTATTAAATATAGCTTAACCTGTGAAAATGTACTTAAATTTTGAGATATATTGCTATGTACTGACCTATTAAAATACACTTGTACAGCTGGGATCTTTTTAGTGTGCATTGCAATTGCTAAGTCTAAAACCAGTTACAGAACTACTGTAAGAACAAGAATCAGTATTTTATATAAAATAATATAAACATTTTACTTAGTTTTTGAATATTAAAAAAGACACATCTGTGATGTAAAGTAAAATCTTTAATAATAATTGGTAATAATTACTTGTAACAATCTAGGCATAAATATGGAATTGATTCATTGTTTTAAGTCTAAGGAATGTAGGAGGAGTTGAAATGAATCAGTGGGTTTTTAGTGTTTTGGCCAGTTTCAGTGAACATTTCCTTTTGAGCTAAGAATACTTGTCCAAAACAGTCTTTAGGAAAAGGAAATAATAGCTCATCTGTCTTGAGTGTAGAAGTTGTGGATTGTTTATTTGGTATGTTTGGTATTTTGAAGTAAGTTATTTTTTCTAGGATTGGTGTCCATGGTAGGATTTGCTTTTGTTTGAGGACAAATCACTAGCAATTTGATTGGTGATTAGTTGGGATATGACCTAATGGAGTCTGCAAAGATGAGATGTGTTGTTTAAAAAAAAAATAGACAAAAATTTTTCTCTTAACTATTACTTAATTCTTAGCAGAACACTAAGATTTCAGGAAGTTAGGGTTGCTTGAAGTTTACTTGGGTGAAAGGCTGTGATGGGGCCAATAATTGATAAAAATGTCCATGGAATACTATTAAATAGAAAGTTAATACCTCTGTCTGAAGAATGCAAATTGCTGCAGTACTTACACTGTTTCTAGTCTGCTTTAGGCCACTGTCAGAGTAACTGCCTATAGTAACAGTTGATTTTTACAAGTATTTATTGTTTTCTTTTAATCCTTTATATGTATCTGTGGTCGAGTCATTGCTCTTAGTTTGCTGTAATAATTTGTTTCTCCAAATGAACTGCACAATTTGTAAACAGATAAATTCAATCTGATTTAAAAAGAAAAATTGTAAATTAATTTGAGGACTTATTACCTAAAAAATATTTCTTCAAATTTTTTAATTTTACAGCTGTATTAATGTGCTGCTGTCACTTTTTATATTTGAAAGGTGCAGATTTTACCAGAACCTACTGTTTGACTTCAGATTGGTGTTTTTTCCTTTGAAGCTAATAAAAATTATTTTTTTTACTTTTTAAATTTCAAGTGCCTTTATGTTTCACAAATGCATCAAACCCAGGGGCTTCCATTTTAAAAGAACAAAAATTGTTGTCTGAAATGAAATAATTCTATAAACATCCTGTACTCCTTTGTAAATTTCCAAATAAGTTAAAAATAGTATTTCTTAGTAAGTGACATAGTCATAGCAGGCGGTCAGAAGTGCTTGTTCAGTGGCAGCTCTGAACTTCAGACAGACATACGTTCTTGTCTGTCGGTTCTAGCTACTTCATAAATAACATGCTTGACAAAAAAATCTCAACAGCTAAATGAAACTGAGAGTACTGAATATTCCTTGCTTCTTGCTTTTACCTGTATTCTTACTACTCCAGCTGTTAATGATATTAAATATCATTATGTTACTTAATCTGCTGCATCAGGACTGGAGTCTGCCATCAGTGCATTCCCCAGTGAGTAACATTACCAGAACTCTAGGTTCAGTGATGGGTGTTGGGCAGAGCAGCTCATGGTTAAGAGAGTGCTTAGAGCCTGTCTTCCCAATAAAACTTGTCTAAATTGAGTTTTTAATAGTTTTGGTTATATTTCTTGTTTTTCTGACTGCTTGAGCGCTGGCTAATGTCTTCCCTGGAGGTGCTAATAACTGCTGTTATAATGAAGTCTAATTTTTTTCTCTCCAGTTTTGTAGCTTGGATCTTGGTTATACTGTCTCTTACATGTTGTATTACCTGAAATTAGAATTGCACTTTGCAGTTGAATCTGAAGTACAACAAAACCTACATGTATTGCTTTCTGAATAACTTTTAATATACAAATTTTATGGGCAATAACATAAGGAAACAGTTTAAATCCCATGAAATCAATAGATTTCTTTTGCGGTGTATTTCTTATGCAGTACATCCTTATGATGTATTAGAAATACATCTGAAGTGAAGTAATCGTTTCAGTTTTTATACTTTCCAGAGAAATGGTAAATCTATGCATGTAAAATAAATTTTTAAACCATTTTTTCATACTATTTGGTATTACTTTGTAAGTAATATAAAAGCATGGATAGGCCCAGTGAAACTTAGTGACTTCTGGCTATCACCTCATGAAAGGTTTTGTCTGCAGCTATTATTTCTGTTGTGTATGGTGTTTCAGTCCATGTTAGATTTGATGTAAAAGCATAAACCAGATAGGAACTTGTTATGTTCTCTGCTCTGAACATCTGAGACTTATAACCTGATCTAATACTTATTAGGGTCAAGAGAATTTTTCCTTAGGTTACTTGAATGGTCTTCTGAAGTGCTTACAAATATATATGAATATACAGTCTTTTGAAAGGCCAGATCAAGTGTGTATCTTTTGACTGAGATGATCATATAAAATTGCATTGCTTTATAAGCTCAGTAATATATTTGTTATGTATCTTTTTCAGGGTATTGAGGAATGGAATATTGCCCATCTTAATACAATATTGGATGTTGTAGGAGAAGAGTGTGGAATTTCTATTGAGGGTGTAAATACACCATATCTCTATTTTGGCATGTGGAAAACAACATTTGCATGGCACACTGAAGACATGGATCTCTACAGTATTAATTATCTCCATTTCGGGGAGCCAAAGTCATGGCAAGTTAAATTGTTTTTAAAGATGATATCTGTTTATTTCAGCTGACTAAACCAAACAGATGGGTTATGATTGCTTCACAGTGGTAAACTTTACTAAAGAGCTAAGATAGTAGTTTTGTGAGGGTTTTTTTTTTAAGCCCAGAATGCTATGAAATCACACCAATGTATTCTTTGATTTTAAAGGAAAAGACAAATGAGCACATAAAGCTTATTTGAGTTCCACAGAAAAATATTTTAAAGATATGAGAAGCTTAATAGGCTGGGAACCCCAAGACTATTTGAGGAACTTCTGAAATAGCTCTTTGAAATCGGTTTCTTTGGTTCTCTTGCCTTTTGGGACTACCCAGCATGTTTTGTATAAAACATATGTTTAATTGCTTCTTTGAATCAGAGTCATGTACTGTACTGTTAACTCAGCAGGACCAGTAGGAGGTAAGATTCAGTGCTAAAGGTACTTCCTGTGTATGAAACTTCTGCTGTCTTTTCTCCACAATCGTAGATTTTTGGTTGAACAGCCTTAATAGACAAGTCGATCTAATACATTGTGATAAACATGTATCCCATGTATATAAGAAGAATATATTCCATTTGATCATAATTTTTTTTTTCTTTTTCCCCAAAATACCTGTGAAGAGAATGTAAAATGATAGAAAGGTATGTAAAAGATGAGTTATGTGTAGTTCAATTCTGGCAGTTTCTAGTCATCCAGACTTGGACAGAAAATGTGTAGCTCATAATTACATAAAACATTACTGTTTATTTTTATACCCATCCAAAATTTAAATACCTACCATGTATTAATACTGTGAGTGTGGTAAATTGTTCAGATGCTCTTAGGTAATTACTTTATGTTTACCTGCTTTGCTTATGTAATGGATCTCTTGGGTTAAGGTGGAGAAGGTAGAGAAGGTGAATACCACCTATTATAGTAATGCAGGTCCATGTTTGAAATTAATAGATTATGTACATGTGGAATTGCTGCTTTGATAGAACTAGACATACAGAAAGTCTGGTTAGCCATAAGATCAATATGTAAAAAAAGTGGATGTAAATATGGGTAATTCCAAAATATTCTAAGATTATAGGACAAATATAAGTAATAGGATGATTTCATAAAGTTGTTTTTTGCTTCTTAGGAATTAAAAAAGTGCTATTTGAAGAAAAACTCACTGTATATAATGAAATTTCAAGTAGTAGAGACATTTACTTAAACTCTGAAGTCATTAGACACAATGGGAAGAAGCTAGGAAAGCTTTTCTTTGAGTGTTTTTGAAGGTGGTATGAGTTGATAACAGGATAAATGCTTTTCTAGTTTACAGATGCTTGTTTATGGTTCTAATGAACAAAATAATTAAAGACTGGTCTCTTCATATTTTGAAGAAATAGTGGTGGATATGAATTCATTTTCTGCACCACATTGGCACATATTTTTAAGAAATGAAGCATTATAAAAAAGTTGAATGAAAGACAGCTGAAGATTTATTTGATGTTATACATGTGCCTTTTACTGGAGGAATGCTGCAATAATTTATGGTAAAGCTGTTCATTTATCAGTAAAATGTGCCATGTGTTGATGTGATATTAGTATAATATTTTCTTCAAGGAAGTCAGGCATGCGCTGAATCTTACGATACTGATAGTAAAGATCTTGTCTGCTCTTCAGTTTAACTCATTTGGCAAAGCATCCTTAGTGAAACCAAATAACCTGACAAATACAGTAGTAATACATGTTCTCTGGTTTTAGTGGGTGTACAAGTGGTTCTTCAAGACAGACACATTGGTCTTAACATGCAGCAAATTTTCTCTGAATTGTGAAAGGACAGCCACTTCCATCTGAGAGCCACAATGAGAACTTTTGGGTATTAGCTGCGTCTAACTGCTATAGCAGTCTTAATAAAATTTGAAGCTTTCGTAGTGTTTAGGCACAGGTTAACTTGCATTACCTTTTATACTCTGCACTTCTACTTTCAAGAGTTATGCCAAGAAGTCTATAGTTCTATATAATTATACTGATTTCCTTCATTGATTGCCTCATAGGAAACACAGGGGAAAAGTGTGTCTGATAACAATTTACAAAATTAGGATTAGCTATTTATGTATATATTTGTATAATACGTATGTTCATTTTATGGATTTTTCTTTGACTTGCAAAAATGTGCTAAAGAGGAAATAATTTGAAGCAGAAGAAGGAACTTAAACTTAGAAGCTCTGAAATAGAACAGTATAATGGCAGAAGAGATTGGAGTATGGTGGGGAAAGATTTGCTGGAAAGAGGCTTAAAATTACTTGCTATTAGGCAAGAATTTTTACTGCAATTTTATCTTTGCATTCTGAGGGGAAAGGTACCTTGAAGATGGTATCTCATTTTACATAAAGTCTTATTAGCAAGGGAAACCATTGGGGTGATTGCTGATCTACTTACTAATTCAGTTATCTCTTGATATTGATGTATTTTGTAATGGTATTTGTAAACTGCTTACTAGTATTACAAATTTCTTTACTCTGGCATTTGTTGTTAAATATAATCTTCTATAGTAATTATTGTTTCAGGGGTACAGGTCTTGGCTAAAGATAACTTATTTTTGTTTTTTTTAAATTATTTGAGGACTTTTGTCATGTTAAACTATTAAAGTGTTCTTGGAATTGAATACCTAGCATAGACCAGATTTTTGTTACTGGTAGAAATGCTATACTGCTAAAATATGTACTATATCCTTGTGTAAAATAGAGATTATGCTTCCATTTACATTATAAATTTGAAAATTAAAAAAAATGAATAAGATATTTAAGCTTTTGAAAATAATTCTGGCTTTATTAAGTATCTGAAAGCAAGGCTTACTCTTTGTTCTGATTACCTGACTCATGAAAAACAGTGATGTTGATTTTTTTTTTTAAGTCTTAAGATGATACAAATCTTCTTGAAGAATAATAATTAATATGTGAAAGTATTTCTTAAGCTGGCAGAAAGTAATTATTTTCATGGCACTGTGGGTATTTCAAATATAGTAATAGTAGGACAATTTTTTTTTCTATTTTAAAGAAGAAGAAAGGTGTAGAGAATATGTTATTTTACTTTAGAAAGTAATATTTTAAAATACTGTGCTCATTTTGTTCACCTTTTATATCTGATGGTGGGGGCCTGAATTCTTTTCTGCATGAAGAACTAGTTTTTTACTTTCTCTTAAAAGGGGCACAGTGAAAACTTGCAGAATAATACAAACAATAATTTACGTATCAGTTTTTGTGTTGTCTGTGACATTCCATCTGGTCTTTGCTTCCTAGCTTTTCTGAAGACTGGAAATGACAAGACACAATACATTATGCTAAAAAACCCTCGTGTTTAGTAATGTATTTCATAAATCACAAAATACCTTGCAGGGTTTGTCAGTCATAAAGTAAACAGGAATAAATAGTACAGAAAGAGGAGATGGTTCCATCTTAGTTACAGTGTCAAGGAAAAGAGACCAGATTGTTGAAGAGACAGCCAAAATTAGATGGATTAGGAGAGTGAGACTGGACCTGACAGTTTATTTAGGTTGTAAGAGGAAATAAATCTATTGTGACATTCAAAATAAAGCAGGGATTTAGGTTCAGGAATTCTCTTCATGATTCCAGTGGATACAGGATGGCAAGAGATTTCATCTCTAGGTTGCCTAAAATATATACTATGAGCATTATTACTGTTACCTCTTGATTGTCATGACTAGAATCTGTTTTTATGGATTTGCCAGTGTAGAATGTGTGCCAACACCTTTTCATCTTGCTTAATGAGGTGGAAAAATCAGGAAAGATATGTAGTTACACAGTAGGGGTTGTGGAAGTCTTCAAAACATTTCATGTGAAGGCTTTCAGATTTTGAATCCCAGTAGCAGGGGAAATAGTAATGGGGTTATGAGTACAATGAGATAAAAATGGATGGCATTCTGATATTAGTAACAGAAAAAAATTATATATATAAAGGTGAAGAAGGAAAAGCGTGCTCAGACTGATGCTAACACTGTATGATTTAAGAACAAATACGGCAGTAAGGTAAATGGGTTGAGAGACTCAGCTAAGTCCTTACAGGGTCTTTTTGGGAACGATTAATAGAACTTTCAGTGTGATCAACAGCTGACAAAAACTAGTCAAAATCTAGCCAGGTGATACAAAGTTCACCGTAAGTGGAAGAGTCTTGGTGCCTTTGCACAAGTTGAGAATACCACTGACAGAACTGACATGTTTCCTAGTTAGGTTCTATGTCTAGGAGACCAGACAGACACAGAAAATTACAGAGAAGTCAAACCTTTATGTTAGAAATGGGAATAATCTATAAAGCTTCCATGAGGATTAGTCAGAGTTGTTACTGAAAATCATAATAAAAATCAGAAATATTATGAGTAACAGGGATGACTGTAATCAAATAGGGATTCTGATTGTAAAAGGGCATCTGTAATCAAATAGTATAGTGGTTTGTCAGCAGCCTGGATGGGTTATTGTACTTGAAACAGAGCAATCATTTGATGGCTTCAGTGTTCTTCACAAAGTGGAAGAACACTGCTGAGGGATTAGAAGAAAGGAGAGATTTTGTTTGTTTGTTTTGTTTTTGCCTTGTGGAAGAGGATTTTGTTTCTTAAAATATTTAGATTGAATAGGAAAATTTTGAGGTGGCAACAGACTTTCAGATCTCCCATCTGAAAACAAAAAATTTATTAACTTCCTAAATTAAGTTTATGAAATGGAAATTTGCTTATGCTTAAAAAAGTTATTTAACAGGTTTATATATAATAAATACAAAATACCTAAATAGATAATAGAGTAAATCAGTTACTGGTAAAAGTGGCATGTGATTCTGAACTTAGTGCCTAGAACTAGATTGTGTTATTTTGATATAATGTGAAGGTTGCAACTTGTCTGTTGCCAATTATAAAACCAATGAATATGGTTAATTTTGAAAAAAACTGATGATTGTAACAACATTTTTTGAGTTTGCAGCTTTGGAATTTTAAAAATACCAATCTGCAGGAAAAATCATCAGCTGTCTATATATAACATACATAGATATATATGTTATATATATGTATAACATTTTTGTATATGTTATATTTATTTTTTTCATTTATAACATATATATAACATTGGGTTTTACCTTGTCTATATATAACAATGGGTTTAGAGAGGTAGTTTGCTTAACTATTTAGCATCACACTGAATTTACTTGCAGCTGATGTTGTTAGCCATTATCTGTGCATGCACCTGGCTTTGGAAGACTGGAACTCAAATTGTTTCACATTCTGTTTCTGGTCACTGACATAAGAATGATTGGGTGGATAGAAGAGGCTCTTGTCTGGTGATTATCTTGGTGGGCTGAGTGGTTTTTGCACTGTAACATTTTGGGAGGAATACCAGTCCAGTTAGAGTCAAGTAAAGCAAAGCACAGTATCTAGTTTTGAGGTTTTTTGATAGATATAAACAGCATCTGTTCATGTTTTTCTTTATGGAGTTGTGTATTTGCAGACATACAATACAGTGTATAATGCTATACATAGCATTTTTTTTCCGCTAGAGTGTGAAGGATGGCAAACGTATAGTTTAGATTAGTATGGATACACTGGTGCATGTGTAATATGGAGTGGAAAACAGACACAAACACTTTGGAAGTACAAATGGAGAGAAACAAAATGCATTTTTGTTATTGAAATTCTGATTTAAATTGCAAACATTGAGCTTAATAAGCTAAAAGTGTCTTTGTTACTACCATTTGGAGTGGGTTGTTGATACACGTGTTTGCTTACAGAGTACTGACTTCTGTAGTGGTCTTCCTTCTATGCAGGTGTTTCAGCTGTAACAGAATAAAAATGAAAATTGTAAAATTGCAAAATTGCAAATGACAGCTTGAGGTAGGAGGATGTTTATTGCTTGTTTTTCTGAGTTTCCGGGGCTGATGAATGAAATGTGTTTGCAGTGTAGTAAAAGGCTCTATGTTAGTTTAACAGTGTGGATTTGGACTATCTTGTACAGCTAAATATACATTTTCTTCTTTTCTGAACCATATTTTTTTATAGAGAAGAATCAATCCAGTGTTGTTACAACATTAAACTGAAACAAAAGCCTATTATATCACATATTAAAGCAGTTAAAGCCAATAATAAATCCTGATTAAAACGTACAGTAAATCTATGAAGTGCAGTAAATATGTTAATAACAAAGAGAAGCAGAAGTAAAAAAGCTTTTCAATAGTTTTGTATTTTTTGACTGCAATAAACATTAAAAATATTATGAGGTTTTTTTCAGTTACTTTGTATTTTTGCTGAGTTGTTTGAGATAGCATATGGAATCTTTTAAAAATTAGATTATTGTAAGGACAGTGGGATTCTAAGATTAGTACTATTCTTTAATAATTTAAAACTCTAGTTTTAATGGCTCTACAAGGGCAAGTAATGCTTTTATTCTGCAGCTTTTGCTATAGGAAGAAATAGAGATGTTTAATGCTTATATTTTTCTGTTGAACCCTTGCGTCTTGTGAAGCATATTAAAATTCAAAGAAATTAAACTTCTGTAAATTAGACTTACTTTACATTTTTTCATTTCATTTGGAAAATTAAAGCATGTGTTTCTTTTTTAACTGTGGTGATGTAATAATATCAAATACTTTCAATGTATATGACTTTAAATAGTGAATATAACATTTTTGAACTATATAATGTTTAAACTAGAAATAAGCTGATTTTTTTTTTCTCAACCCCCTGCCACCCCAAAATGCAATGTCTGTATTTTTTCCTTAGATGTTGGTATATTCCTTTTCAGTATAATTTTTCAGTCTTTAATCTTTTTGGCTTCTGTATTCATAGCTATTTATCATACATGAATATGGGTTTTATAGTAATTATATTTTTAAGCATTTCTTCTTTTTCTCTATGTGAATTTTAGGTATGCTATTCCTCCAGAGCATGGGAAACGGCTTGAAAGACTAGCTCAAGGTAGTATTTTCAATATTTCAATATGTAAGATATTTGAAGGACAAACCTCCAAGAAAGTGAGAAGCATTGTTCTTGACTCACCTACTGTTTTATTACTTAATGTTGTGTGACTTTTATGTGTCTACAGTATTATAGCAAATAAAAGAACACTGTGAAGTGCTCTGAGGAATTCTTAAGAAATAATGTTTTCCTTTTCTTTTTTCTTTCTTTTTTTTTCTTCTTTTAGAACTTTTTTTTTGTACTGGCATTTTTAGCTTGGTGAAACTTATGAAGATGAGGCCTAGTATTTTGTTGTTCATTAGATTTGCATTGCCAGTATCTTTGTCTCCTCTGTGCCCTTGCTCTTTCTTGTCCTAGCTTCTTTTCATAAGCAACTTTTTGAATCTTAACTTCTTACCCAAATTTGATAGAAATAGAAATACTGAAGACAGATGAGTCTCCAAAATTTTCATCAAAGTTAACGGTTGGGTAGAGAATGGAGTCCTGGTTAGTACCTCTGTGAAGGGGCACTAGGACTGGTGAAAAAATTGTCTTTTTCTTTTCACAATTGCTAGTCAGCTCTAACTTTTCAATGAGAAGGAATGTAAATAAAGGGAAGGAGCTATGATAATGTCCTTTGATGACTGGCATGGGCAAGATGACCAAAAAGTTATTGTTCACCGAGTCTTCCAGTGTGCGTAGAGACTCCAAACAAAGTGTCTTGGCAGGTTCAAAGTAAGCTTAAGGAGATGGTTTATCTCACAGTATGCATTCCTTATTCTCCTTGGTGGATTCTAAAATTTTCATGGATTCTGAGGGAGACTGGAAAACAGCGGCACAGAAATATGTTAGAGGAGCATAGGAACTGTCCCTGGCTTTGGAAGTCTTGGAGCAGCAACTATTTGGTACTAGATAACTTAGAGGAAGCTAACTTTTCAAGCTGTATGTGAATGCTTCCCTGTACACAGTTCTGACATTTGATGGGAACAATATCTTTGGGTAGATAGACTTTCCATGTGATGGTTTATGGTTGCTCTGGCATTTACTGTAGATTTTGTGTTGCTTGATAACAGCTGTGCAGTGTTTTAAAACCATTCAAGTTTAAATGTCCTATAGTGTATATGCATTGAATTCTTCTCTATTTTCAGAATGAGAGAAGAGGATGGGCAGTTTCAGCAACACTTTTTCACTCATTCTGAAAATGA
The DNA here is from genome assembly GCA_013400915.1 of Pardalotus punctatus. Classification (NCBI taxonomy): domain Eukaryota; kingdom Metazoa; phylum Chordata; class Aves; order Passeriformes; family Pardalotidae; genus Pardalotus; species Pardalotus punctatus. The sequence continues at coordinate 247,439 of VZTX01008489.1, read as the reverse complement.
TGTTCAGTTGAGGCATGGCATTATTTATTGCAGACAAAAAAAAGTTTCTTCAGATTTTTCTTTGAAATACATTGATTTCCCTAGATATTGGAGTAACCTATACAAATTGAGGAAGTAGGTAACTTTTGGAGATACGTGTTGTGCTGCATGAAAAAAAAAGTGTTATGTTACAAAACTGGCCTGAAGGTGCTCAGACCTCTTATTGCTGGTGTTGGCCTGCAGTACAGTAGGTAGAAGTGGGACATAAAGTATGGGAGAAGTGGAAATCTCCAAACCCACTGTTTTTCAGAAACCAGTAGATTATACTGGAGGAGCAGTGTCTTAGTGTCCAAGTGCTAGTCAGAATTGGACAGATCTGCACAGAAGTAAATTGTCCACTGCCGTCTTAATTATGTATTAGTATAAGTTATAAAGAACTGTAGGGTGCGTGGAAAACTTCCCTGATGAATCATGTTTATGACCATAACATAATTATTTTTATTCCAGTATTGTGTTTTGAATAGCAAATAAACCACAGAATCAGATAGGTAACAGAGATGATAAAATTTCGAATAGTGTTTATTCCATAACATTGAGTGAATGAAACTGGATTTCTGTAGGAAAACTAGGTAGTCATACAGAGATAACTATTGTAGCAGCAATATAAGATAGATGAATTCAGAAATGTTGAAGAGAGCTGTCTGTGAAAGTAAGTTTTTAGTATTCGATATTAATGTAGTCTGGGATATTTTTCTGTGAGTAGATTGTTTTTATGATATTTCTGGTTCAGCTAGTAGCTGAGGATGGAGTGTAGAAGATGATGCTGTGTACTTAACAATAAAGATGATGGACTTTATGATATTACACATTTAAGTTCCTTTTTTTTTTTTTTTTAAACCGAAAGTTACCATTTCTAATTGTTTCCATGCTGTGATCTTCTACTTTGCAACTGGTGCCTGCTAAAATACAGCCTGTTTCAGAGTAAGGTATCTTAAAAAGATGAAAATATAAAGTAAGTTGCATGGCTGCAAATCAGTTAAGAGAAAACATTAATAAAACATAGTGTAAATGAGACCTTTGTACTTAATAGCATGTGCAGTGAAAATATTTTTGCATGAGTGCAGTATGTGAAGGAAAAAAAGTAGTTTATTCAAGAAGGTTAGCTCTCATGACCAGATGCCTACTGAATTAATCGAATGCTCATAAATAATTAAAATAATAAACTAATACATTAAGTGTGACAGGTTGTCTAAGTCAAGGCAGTAGTTGATACGTAAAATTAAAGGAAGGCTAGAATATTTTCCATTATCTTGTCTGCACATCACAATTACCACACATGCCTTTTGTGCATGAATGCTTTCATATTTGCTTTCCATTGAAATCTTGATTGACTGTGGCGCCTACAAATGCTTTGTCTGAAAGACATTAGACTTGTATCTAATAAAGACAACAGTTTGATTTTGCCCTTCAGCTGCTTTCTCATTTATGTAGAGTTTTTTCAATTTTATGCAGACATAAATGTAATAAAAATCTCAAGTGAGCTGTTAACTGCAATTTTTATACGTGTTGTTATGTTAATCTGTAATACCATGGTATTCTTAAGGATTTTTTGTTTCACAAAATGGGTTAGAAAATAAAGAGAAGAGAGGCAGAATGGCAAATGAGAAATGACAGATTGAAGGATTTTGAAGATCTTTTAATAGATCATTTGAGTGCAGAAACCATTTTAGAAAGGAGATGACATCTATCTGTGGTGTTCAATTATTTTAAAGAAGAAACTGAAGTTTAATATATTGTCAGTATGTATGGCTGTTATACAAAGCTTTGTATCATGCGTAGTATTAATCACTTCATGCAGTAGTCATTACCTGTTATGCATTACAGCAAATGAAAATAATTGTTGAAATGATACTTGAAGTAGAACTTGCATATAACTTCTAAGGATCTTCAATGTGAAAACTTGAGCAGTTGAAGAATTGAACTTTTCTTAACTGATATTAGGCAAGTTAGGAAAGTTGTATTTAAGAGATAATGAACTTAAGGCTTGAACATGTTCATCTGGGCGTACCTACAGTATATTTCATACCACTTGAAAGCCTCTTTGTGGCTTTTGTACTCTGTTTTGTAGTCATGCAAAGTTACTCTCCTAATTTCTTTAATGTACAACATAGGTTAAATCAAATTAGTTCAAATCACTGCAAAATAATTTAAATAAATTATATAAAGTTTGTACTTATACCTACAATGTAAAATCTAAAAAGAGAATTACTAGAAAACCCAGTCTTTCTTTCATCTCTGCCTTTGTTTCAACAGTACTGATCTGTGAGTTATGATTAATATTTTGCCGAAGTCCTTTAAATGAAGGTCTACATTAATAAAATCCCCATAACCTTGAGCTTAATTATGTTAATTTGATTTATCTTTAATTTCATTAACATTAAATTACATTTAAGATATTTGCAATTTAGGGTGTTCTTTTTCTTATATTGTAAGTTTTGTGATTTCTTTTTTTTTTTTT
>VZTX01008489.1:194264-241121 GCA_013400915.1 Pardalotus punctatus | reverse complement strand
CTAGCTTTAAACACTTGTAGCCATCACAGTCTTTGTACTAAAAATTTCTGTGAATTTTTCCTAAGACATTATCAAAATTTCTTATTTTTAATTTATTTCCATGCTAGCTTGGATGTGATTTTCTGTTGACTGAAACACTTAACTTTCTCTGTTAATTTAGGTGATTTATCTGTTATTTTAACACAAGTATTTAATTTCTTTACAGCTGTATGTTGCTTTTCTAATGTAATTAGAAAATTAAATATTAATTAAATATAATTAATAAAAGATAACTTCATCATTATTAGGGTCTGAAAGGTTAAAGGTGGAATAAAGCAAAAAGAACTGTTATTTAATTTAAAATATATTTTAAAAGTTGTAACATAATAGAAGAAGAATTAATATTTTTGGCCATTAGGTAGTAGAAGAATAAATGTTTGGTAAGAACATTATACAAAGAGAAACTGAGAAGAATAACTGTCTTTCTTCTTAGTGGATGAATTTAATACATAGCTGCTTTTAAAAACATTGGAAGTATCCAATTTCTTCTGCTTTCTATAAGATTTTCTGTATTACTCTTTTCCACTTTGAACTTCGTATGGGTGACAGCTAATAAAATATTTTCAATACATTGCTTTTTCTCTTTTTTATGTACTTATTCTATACACTTTGTAAATTCTGAAGGTCTAAATTTTGGAGTTCTGTAAACCTACTTAGAAGACTAGAAGTTGATTCAGAAAGTCCCCTGCCTGAATATCTGTTTATGTTAATACTGAGTTTTCAAAAGGCTTTTAATCATTAAAGGGCTATGATTTCTGGTTTCCCATTGCACAGATTGTTTTAAGTTATTTGGAAGAACCAGGCAATATACACTTTTTTCAGTATATTCCCACTGCAGTATAGTTGTATAAACTATCCTCACCATACACTTTGCTTATTATTGCGGTTTCTGTTTTTGTGTATGTGCCATGTATTTATTGATAAAGTGGGCTTGTGTATGCAGACTTGGTTTAAAATATTTCCTGGCCTAGAATATAGGATAAGGCAATGCTTTCTGTCTGCTTTAGTTGATGTTTTCCTAAAAGTATGAAACTTAACTAAAAACAACAACAGCATTATTTAAGTGACTATTTTCACGTGTATTCTTGCCCAGCTGCAAGTTAAATGCCAGACGGGTGCTTGCTCACTCCCCCTTGGTGGGATGGTGAGAGAATCAGAAGGATAAAAGGTAGAAAGCTCATAGTTTGAGATAGAGACATTTTAATAGAGAAAGGGAAAGCTGTGCACACAAGCAAAGCAAAACAAGGAGTCCATTCACTGCTTCCTCTGGACAGGCCATTCCCAGGAAAGCAGAGCCCCGTCTTGACTTGGCAAGACAAATGTCACCACTCCAAACAATTGCCCTACCTTCTTTTTCTCACAGCTTTATGTACTGAACAGGATGCCATGGGCTCAGCTGTCCTGGCTGTGTCACTTCGCAGCTTCTTGTGCACCCCCAGCCTCCTCACTGGCAGCATGGTATGGGGAGCAGAAAAGGCCTTGATACTGTGTAAGACATGCCCAGTAAGAACTGGAACACTTCTGTGTTATCAGCCTTGTTGGCAACACAGGTGGGATGAAGCCAGTGATGTGTTTTATGCCTTTTTGGAATATCACTTCACTTTTTATGCTTAAGTCAACCTATGTGTAAAATTGAGAAAAGGTAGGCATTTAGAATGATACTGCCTGCCTTGGAAAACAAGCTTTTTTGAATAAATTACTCATAAAATAAGTAGTTTGTTTTCTGAATGATTTATTATGATATGGAAATGTAGTTGCTGAGTTCAGTTTTTGTAATATATAGGTAAATATACTGATTCCCCTCATAGTCTTGTGCTTTATCATGAAGTGTCAGGTGAAACTTTCCAAGCTGGAAGGTTTTATAACTAGATTTATAGTTTTGGATTTACAGAACATTACTCTGAACAGTGTAATTTTCAGTGGTTGGTGTTTAAAGTAGCATATTGCAGGATGGCAGCATATTTATTTTCAGTATCATACATTTGAGGTGGGGTAAGGGATTTGATCTTTGTGTTTTGGTATCTTGATGATTCCTGTATTCTAATTAAAAAGAGGGGAAAAAAAAAAGAAAAAAAAGTGCTATAAACAGTTAAATATTTAAGTTTGGTTTTATCACCTAGTCTTTGGAGGAAGCAGACTGTACCCAAGTGTAATTGTAATTAATGGGATTCAGTGAGAAAGTGAATAGAGAGAACCAGGCTGTGATCTCTCATGGCTCAAAGTGATAGAAGTGGAAATGTGCTGAATGCTGATAAGTCAGCCTACGCATACCAGGTGGCAGCTGAACTGCTGCTTGTTGCAATAGAACACCTGCTAAACTGTCAGCAGTGGGAGGGTGTATTGAGATAAATTTTGGAATCGTTAGCATTGAGAATAATCTTCCTTAAACATTCCCACAGCGATTGTTGAAGTGCTACAGTAACAGTTACAATATATGCAATTATATCTGCATTTGCATGTATATTCTAAATATGAATCCAAAAAATTTAACCATGCAATATGTAAGAACCAATTTTTTCTCTAGCCTTGTTGGCTAGAAGTATATTTTTCTTGTTTTTCACTCTTTCCTTCATCCCTTAATACAATCAGAAATAGACCTCTTGAAGTGATAACCCTGTGTGTTCTTGCATTGGGCAAAAAAAACCCACAAAGAATTTATAAAACTGTAAGATAACAATTCTGAAGAAGATTGTAAAAGCAAAAATTGAATGTAAGGTACCTATAGCAGTAGAAGACTTACATTTAGGAGATGATGTGTTAATAAGAAAAATTTTTGAAGTTGTGCATTTTAATTTTGGTGATTGTTTGAAATGTAACCCTTTCTTTTTGTGATTTTAAATCATAAGGGTATTCCCCTAAAAAAAGTCATATTTGTCCTTCCAGTTTTTCTTGCTGTATTGATTATGCAAAGTGTTGCCACACAGTGAAAACAGCCTTTTTAGTCTCTGAGAAGTCTCTTATTTTCCTGTAATCAACAAATGCATCTTGTTGAATAGTTGTCAGTCATTGCTCAGATTATTTCCTTCATTTAAATGGATCTGTTTGCGTTTTAATGGGCCTGTTGTCTTGATGTGTGTTTCACATAAAATGTGTATCAAACAGAGCATGGAAAATCTCTTTTAACTATTTACTTCTGTATAATCTACTTTATTCATTAACTCTTATCAGACAGTTCAGAAGACAGTGTGCTATTTCAAGTCTCTGAGTAGTCTGTCCTTGATAAAGTCTCTGGTGGTCTGACTTTAGGAGATTAAAGCTGTCACTGTGTGGAGAGAATATTAGTGACTGACAAGAAGTGCTGTCTCCTCTTTTTGCCATGTATGGAGGAAAGCAGGAGTCCATCCTAGTACAGGAGGATGAAATTTCTCTCTTGAAAGGGAATAAACTCTCCAGTGATCTGTTTATGTTACCACACAGTTTTTTTTGGTAGTTTACTCTAAAAGCTTTTTAAATCTGACACTTCTCTTAAAACTAGTAGGAACTTGGTTGTTCAGTGGGGTTTTAGGCTGGCTTTTTCTTTTCCTTTATTTTTCTGCTTTCTATAGTATCTTGTTGAGCCAGTGGTCTTAGCACACTTTTCTTTTGGTTGTAGTCCTTTGAAACTACTCTTGATCATTCTCTAAAACAATGTCAGAGTTTAACTGTAGTCAAGCTTTTATTCTTTGAGAATCTCCTTCTATCTCACTTGTCCTTTAGTTATTTGGAATTCTTGTTACCAGTAATGCCAGAGTGCTTCTGCTCTCTAAAATTTTGCCTAAAGAGAAACAGGGGAAAGACAGTGGCAGATTAAAATTTGTGTTTTAATAGTTTTATCTTGAGACATTTGGCACAACATTTAGGCATGATAATTGTGGGTATTTTGATCCAGCCTGTCTCTGCTTCCTCTCAGCCAGTAAGGGTGATAAATTTTTATACTGTTTTTTTGAGTTCCCTTTACTTCCAGGTTTTATTACCAGGGAACCTCTGCTCCAAGATTAACTTCGAGTTCTTTCCTAATTTGTTAAATAGTACACCTACATATGTATTTTCTAGTAAAGAACATTGTCTCAAGTATACTGTTTCTGCTTGTATTAAATCTCATCTCTTTGCAGGGTGGAACAATTCTTTGTTTAAGTTGTAAAGGCATATATAGTTTTCAGTGCTTTAGGACCAGAACTGCTTTGTAATGTAGTTCACTTTGAGGTTTTTTCAAGTTTATTTATTTAGGCCTTTTAAATTTTTTTTTTTATGGTTACAGGTTACTCAGGAGGCAGGAGAATTCATGATCACTTTCCCATATGGATACCATGCAGGGTTTAACCATGGATTTAATTGTGCAGAGTCCACAAATTTCGCCAGCATTCGATGGATTGATTATGGAAAAGCAGCAAAATTGGTAAGTCATGGTGCAGAAAACTGATGTGTAAGGAAATATTTTTTGTGGTTATTTTTTGAGAGAATCTCAGGAAGGTGATGAGAAAGGGAGAACTATTAGAGCAGGTAGTACCTTATGCTGCCATTCAAATTTTTTTTATAATTGTTATTTTTACAGTAGGTATTATACTTCCAGTGATATATATTCATCTCAGTAGTGAATTGTGTTTGCAGCTTAATGTATTTATTGTTCTGCAAAACCTGTTCCGTTTGTGGATATTTTTAATATGAACTTAAATTGGACACTGAGGTTAATATATGTGAAGACAATGACTTCTGCTCTTAAATCTCCTTTAAGCTCTACTGCTTGTGAAAGCACTTTAGTTTAACTAGGAATTTTGGTACTTGGAAAGAAACATAAATAATGAAACTTCAAATAAAATTCAAAGAAACAAGTTTGATTTTTCTCATCTTTAATGTAGTCAGAAAACTTGCTGTACAAGATAATAAAGCAACTGTTTGAAGTGTGTATAACTGAAGGTATTTTAGACTGGAATCTTTTTCTGTGGTGTGCATGTCTTCCTTCCTTTTGTGTACAGCCTAGAATCACAGAATCTGTATTTTAGAAAAAAATGCCAAGATTACTGTGACCAGCCTTTCACTGAAGACCACTGTATCAACTAAATCATAGCGCTAAGTGCCACATCCAGTTGTTTCTTGAACACATCAAGGGATGGTGACTTCTACCACTTCCCTGGGCTGTCCATTCCAATGCCTGACCATCCTTTCCGTGAAAAATTCTTCCTGATGTCCAACCTGAACCTCCTCTGGTGTAGTTTGAGCCTGTGTTCTTTCATCCTGTCACTTGTTGCCTGGGAGAAGAGACTGCCCCCCCTCCCCCTTGCAACAGCCTCCTTTCAGGCAGGTGTAGAGAGTGATAAGGACTCCCCTGAGCCTCTTTTTCTCCAGGCTAAACAACCCCAGCTCTCTCAGCCACTCCTAAAAGGATTTGTGTTCCAGACCCTTCCCCAACTTCATTGCCCTTCTCTGATCACGCTTCAGCACCTCCATGTCTTTCTTGGAGTAAGGGGCCCAGAACCGAACACAGGATTTGAGGTGTGGCCTCACCAGTGCTGAGTACAGGGAACAATCCCTGGTCCTGCTGGCCACACTGTTGCTGGTACAGGCCAGGATGCCATTGGCCTTCTTGGCCACGTGGGCACACTCTGGCTCATGTTCAGCTGCTGTCACCAGCACCCCCAGGTCCTTTTCCTGTGGGCAGCTTTCCAGTCACTCTGCCCAGCCTGTGGCACTGCCTGGGGTTGTTGTGACCCCAGGGCAGGACCTGGCCCTGGGCCTCATTGGACCTCACACCCTTGGCCTTGGTCATTGATCCAGCCTGTCCAGATCCTTCTGCAGAGTCTTTCTGCCCTCCAGCCGATCAGCACTCAACACGCAGCTTGGTGTCCTCTGCAAACTGACTGAGGGTTCACTCAATCCCCTTGTCTTGGCTGACTGATAAAAGCTATTAAACAGAACTGGCCCCACTACTGAGCCCTGGGGAACACCACTGGTGACTGACAACCAGCAAGATGTAACTCCATGCACCACCACTCACTGGGCCCAGCCATACAGATGATTTTTACACAGTGAGCAGTGTGCCTGTCCAAGCCATGAGGTACTAGTTTCTCCAGGAGAATGCTGTGAGAGGCAGTATCAAAGGTTTTGCTGAAGTCCAGGCAGACAACATCAACAGCTTTTCCTGTGTCCACTCCATGGATGCTCATAAAAGGTCAAGCAGGACCTACTTTTCACAACCCCCTGCTGGCTGGGCCTGATGCCATGATTGTCCTGTACGTGCTCTGTGATCGTAATCAAGATAATCTGTCCAATAACCTTGCCTAGACCCGAGGTCAGGCTGACAGGCCTGTAGTTTCCTGACGTGTCTTGTTGATGGGTACCACACCAGCCAACCTCCAGTCCTCTGGGACGTCCCCAGTTAACCAGGACTGGTGATGAATGATGGAGAGAAGCTTGGTGAGCTCTTCCACCAGCTCCCTCACTCTCCCCTGAGGGAATGCCGGCTGACTCCACAGACTAAGTGAGTGTCTAAGTGGAACAGCAGGCCACAAACTACTTTTTCCTGGATTACTGGGGATCCATTCTGTCGCTGTCTGCCAGCTCAGGGCCATGCTTGCTGTGGGATAACTTTCTGACTGAGGCAAAGAAGGCATTAAGTACCTTGGCCTTTTCTTTAGCCATGGTGACACTGTTCGCCCCTGCCTCCAATAAAGCTTGGAGATTTTCCTTGGCCCTTCTCTTGTTGATGTATTTATAAAAGCACTTTTTATTGTCTTTCACAGGAGTGGCTAGTTGTAGTTGAACTTCCACCTTTCTAATTTTTTCTCTGTGTGACATCATTACATCCTTGTGCTCTTCAAGAGGTGCCTGCCCCTTTTTCCAAAGGTCATAAACTCTTTCCTTTTCACTGAGTTCCTGTGAAAGCTCCCTGTTCAGCTAGGCCACTCTTCCCTACCAGTTCATCTTTCAACCCATAAGGGATGGCCTGCACCTGAGCCTTCAGGACTGTACAGGGGACTCTCCAAATCAGTGTCCTGAGCAGGTCACAGTTGGCCCTCTGAATGTCCAGGGTGGAGGTTTTGTTGACCCCCTTCCTTACTTTACTAAAAATTGAAAACTCTATCATTTCATGGTCACTGTGCCCAAGACAATGTCCTTCCACATCTTCCACCAGTCCTTCTCTGTTTGTAAACTGCAGGTCTAGCAGGGCCTCACTTCTGATAGGAGTTACCAGCTGTATCAGGAAGTAATTTTCCATGCATTCCTGGAGCTTCCTAGACTGCCTTCTCTCTGATGTGTTGAGTTTCTGGCAGACATCTGGCAAGTTAAAGTCTCCCACAAGAACAATGTTAAGTGATCATGGGATTATTTTTCCCATCTGCAAAACAGAATATTTTGTCCACCTCTTCCATCACCTGGATGGGTGGTCTATAACAGACTTCAGCCAGGATGTTTGCATTGTTAGCCTTCCCCCGACTCTTACCCACAGCTGTACAACCTTATCATCACCTTGACTTCTATGCGGCCAAAACAGTCCCTGATGCAGAGAGCCATTGCACTACCTCCAGTTCCTCCCCTGCCCCTTCTGAAGAGCTTGTAGCCATTCAGTGATGCGTGACCAAGTAATGGAGTAAATGCACAAAATCAAAAAAGTGGGCAATTTATTCAGCAGAAGTTTTTTACTGTTTTTCAATATTCTCTGATTTTAATCATTGCTAAGGCTTATATAAGCCTTGCTTTGTATGACTCAGAAAAAGTTAAAGTCAGAAGTATTTTCTGTGTTGACTTGTTTGTAATTGGGGGAAAACCTTTCCAATAGCAACCTACTTAATATTAGTTAATATGATGATATGGAGTAAAGGGCAAAATCAGCTATGCTGGTTTAACAGCCTAGGAAAGAGAGTGAAGTCTTATTAGACACTGGAGACTGAGAGACACCTTCATGAGAAAGTTCTCAACAGAAATTTATGATTGTAGGCACTAATGATTATTATTGTTAATGAGATGAAATATGCTTCAAAGGGAAAAGTTAATGAATATTTTTCCCCACGTGCTTTGTATGCACATGCTAACAGTACTGAAAGTATTAAAAATCTCTATACACATCTAATGTTCAGAGTGATCTCTACCTTTAATAGGCAAATTGTGTTCTTAACAGCCAACAGATAAGGTGGCAACTGTACAGTTAATTTTAAACTCTAAAACCTATGTATTTGGTAATTTGAAATTTCTATGGATAGTACAATGAAACAAAGTTGAGAGAACCATGGATACACAAGAATTAATTGTGGCAAGTAAAACTGACCTGGATTTTAAAAGATATGAATGTCATGCAGCTCTGAAATTGAACTGATACTTGTACTTGGTGTACAGCTTCCACAATACAAACTATGAAATGTTTTCTGCCGTCAGTATGCAGCTCTGTTATTCTATTATAATATAAACTTAATGTCATCTTTAAATTCAGTGGAGTTAGATAATTTTTTAAAGCTAGGGTAATTGTATTGCTTTATGCCACTCCAAAAATGCTACTGAGATTCCAAAATTTCAGCTAGGAAGTTTTGGCATATACACTCTAAATACAGTTTTATATTGTCAAAATTCTCTATCATATGGATGAAACCTTCATCTTAGGATACTGAATTCTGTGCTTGTTGGCTACTGCGCATAGGAGGAGTATTGTGCATATATAATACAAGAAATTAAAGTATTTCTCTGGTGCATTCAGTTAAATTTAAAAGCCTATAAGTTTCAATGTATCATTGGAGCAATAATGACTATTCTCTCTCTATAGAGAAATCTTAGATACCGTTGTCAAATATGAACTGCAGTCTCTTTAGCAAATGGTCAGAGTACTTAATGTTATTTGCTTATTTCTTATCACTTATTACCACAAGAATGAGAATCAAAGTTTACTTTTCTTCTCTTTTCTAAATTAAAAAGTACATGTTAGAAAGTACCAATGGTAGGATTTTTTTTTAAAAACGGAAATGTGTATGAAGAAAAGAACTAAAGGACATGTGGTGAACTAATTCTCCATAAAAATTACTTGTATTTGTTTATAACAAATGGGGTAAACAAGACAAACAGAGGAAATACTAAAGAATCATAAAATTATTTACATTGGAAAAGACCTGTAAGATCATGGAGTCCAGCTGTTAACTGAGCATTTTCAAGGCCACCACTAAAGCATTCCCAAGGGATCACATCCACAGGTCTTTTAAATACCTTCAGGATGGGGACACAGCCACAGCCCTGGGAAGCCTGCCTAATGCCTGACAATCTTTGCCATGAAGAAATGCTTCCTAATATTGAATCTCAGCCTCCCCTGGTGCAACTGGAGACCATTTCCTCATGTCCTACCACTTGTGGCTTAGAGAAAAGCCCAAACCCACCTGGCTACGAGGTCCTCTCAGACAGTTGTAGAGAGAGAGAAGGTCTCCCCTAATGACAAACTGTCTGACAGAATTCACTTGGTACCACTGGATTACTAGTAGCTGAAGTACTTATTTCTAACAAAAAAGCCTTCTACTTAGTGAATTATCATTGGATCAGTCTTTCTGAATGAATCCAGGTAAACTAAATGTTCAAGTTCAAAACCGGGTGTTTGAGGCTACCACTTGGAACGTTTTTGATTTGCACAAATATTTGCAAAGACTTACTTGCACACCCATAAGAAAATGCATGTGTATCACCTACCACGACTCCAGCTTAAACTCTCTTTTCAAATTGCTAATAGTCATAGCAAAGAGAGGGATAAACCCAAAGTAATAGCAATAAATCAGCACTGCCTTCATGGCCTCAGTTAATAGAGGCAGCCTTTCATTCTGGATTGCACTCGACGCAGGCAGTTCTATCAGTGGGCAGCGCCCTGGCCAGGAAGTTATTATGGAGGCACTGGGGTTTGAGACTGTGTTTCAGTGCTGCACAGACACCAGCTAATAGGGAGAAGCCCCACAGCAAATTACAGGATGCCCAGGGAAGTAACAGGACTTTAGTAATCATCCCATCAGCTTCACAAGGTAGTGTTGGCAGCCTCTGAGACAAGTGGAGCAAAAAAGTACCCACATTGTTTTAGAACTTCTGAGGCTGGATTTGCTAAGGGCAAAAAGAAAAATTCAAATAAAATTGCATTGTTGTCCTTCTAATAAATATTACTATCTATACAATACCTTAATGGGAGAAAAAATTTTGGTTTAATAAATGTATGTAAGTGTTAACTTAATTAACATCCTTTTTGTTCACAGTCATTTTATGAATAGCTCTGGAAGGTAAAACAAGATTACTGAATCTTAATTAAAAACAAAAATGCAAATGAACTTCAGCAGCATAATCAATACAAATTACATTATTTAAATTAAGCAAAATTTAATTAAAGGCATTCGCATTAAATTTGTTCTCTTTGGATTCAAAGCTTTTCCAAGTCAAACTGTTTTGTAAAAATTTTATAAGCAGCACAGCAGTCAGTAAAATTCCACATTATTCTAAATTAGCCATTATGCACTAGACACATCATTTTAATGAAACAAAGTACTGATTAGGTTACATATTGGAGTTGAGCAACAAAGTCCGGGTAAGAAAAATCCACTTCACTCTCCAGACTTACTCCATACAAAGGTAATGCACTATCTCTGTCCATTTGATTGTGGAGAACCATGTTATACATGCACTTGAATAGTTCTATTGAAGTTATCAACTCTCTCCACTTGCAAGACAAATACTTGATGAGTACATGGCAGAATACCTGTCCCACAAAAAATATTAATCTGCCTACAAAAACACAAGTAGCATTTCTCATAAAAGTTGCAGAGTCAAAAAAATGCAGGAGATTCCTGCAGGAGACTACCAGGACCCACTGGTAGTTATTATTAACTCTAAAATTTTGTTTGAAATTAAATACTAATTTGCTTGCTTTTCAGAGATGCCGAATTATGCTACCTGTCAATAGGGCATGAATGTGCTCAGCACCTTCCAAAACAGAAAACTTGGTTAGCTGCAGAATCTCGTCAAAATACATTTTTGTCAAAGTAGCTCAGAAAATAAAAAATTTTAAAATCATGATTGAATTAGAAAGTTGGCATTTCATTAATGTGCTGCAAGAACAGATTTTCTGAAATTTATTTCCATACTCTACCCTCACAAAAACATGAAATTGACAAGCATGACAATGTTTCAAACTTTTTTTTTTAATCTAAAAAGCCCTCAGAATTAAACCCCCATAATTAAAGCAAGGACCTCATAAGTCTGAATATCAGATTCAATAACTGCAGCCTTTATAACATTGAGGGGCAGCTCCTTTTAAAAAGTCTAATGGACCAGGATGCAAGATCAAGCAACTAACAAGCAAAATTTGCCAACACCATTAAAAAGAAGACTGCAAGGATCTTTAAGCCAAAGCCACCAGACAACCATGACAGATTTTAATTGTTTCTGGGCAGAAGATCCTATAATAAGGAAGAAAAAGTGAAGATTTAAGATTTATATCTGAAATGTGTACCTTGGTGTATCTCTTGTATGTTTCTAAGTTTAAGCAACAAATACTGAGATGATTTTACATTGAATATACATATTATTCATATATATATAATTTTATTTTTAATATATAGGCATGTGCCACAGTAGTAGTGGGCTAACTGGTTAAAAGTTTGTTAATCTGCTTCCCTCCTGCAATTCATGGGGAAGTGCTTTATTTCAGAGGTCAAAAATCTGTAGTAGTAAAGATGAGAAGACTTTTCTTAGGTTCTTCCATTCAATGATCTGGCCATCAGAAACCAGCTCTTTATTTAGATTTACTCATTTGTGCTGACTCTTTCTGATCACTTTGCAAGTGGAGGGGCAGGGAAAATCCAAATATTTACTAATTTCTGAAAAAGACACCAGTGATGTCTACCATCTTTTATGACATGCCCTCAACTGTTTGGTTTGGTTTGTTTTACAAGATGTTCAGGACTTAGAGATCATAAACAGAAAAACTATGAAACTCTTCTGTTTTAAAAATACTATCGACCATTCAATTGAGTCATACACAAGAAGTTGCTGATGACTGCTCTACCTATAAGCACATAAAACATTTTTACATTAATATGGCATTTCCTTTTTTTAAACAGATGATAAGAGAACTGTTTTATAACAATTACAAATAAACCAATGATTTTGTAAATAAAACTACTTTTATAAGGAGGAATTCAATTAGAATGCTCTTGAAACAGATTTCATCATTTAAACTGTAACATAAATATAATATAAACTTTAAATAGTGACAGTAAAACACATACAATTTTTAACAGCTACTGAAAAGAGAATTATGAGAAGCCCTGTAAATGTACCTGTGCTGAGCCCCTAATTCTTACCTGCAAATATCAAACCCGCAGGATTGTGTATGATACAATTGGAAAACAAACTGACTTGTCCAGAATTTGACATAAGTTTAATAATGATTAGAAGGTGTAGATGTGTGGGGATCAAGTAGTTATCAATTGCAATAAGAGTATACAAGGACCTATATCCAACTACTGGTTTATTAAGGCACCAGTAATTACACTCTATTTAACTATGCAGAATACAGACCTTTACTAACAACAACTGACAACTTACTTCCTCCTTTCTAACCAAACTCTACGAAAATTTGATTTTAAATGTGCCTGCTATTTAAAGAAACCCTAAAATATTTTCCTTGCCAGCTTTGGACCAAGACCGAAACAGTCCAATTTTAAAGGTGCAACCATCCTAAACTCTCATTGTATTTCTGCATCAAGAAAAAAGTCCCAATATCTGGTTATTGTACTGAAATCCAGTCTAAATTTAAAAAAAAAAAAAAAATTCCAACAAAGCAATTCTGATTTTGCATAGATTTAACTATTTCACTTTTAATATCCTACTTACTCTTGTTAAGGGTATTAAACAACACTTGGGACCACTCCTTGTAGGAGCTTAAATTAATGATGCAGGCAGATGTTTCTTTGAGACTAACCTGTCAGGACACAGGTTAAAAATATTTCTCCTCTATAGACAACCGTGATCAAATAGAAAAAGAGCACTGAAACAGCAAGCACAGAAATTCTATGTGCACCTCACTCAGTCCCTTAGATGTCTTCATTTTTCTCACGATCACACTTTCTGTACCTCAGTAACCCATGTCTGTTTTTCTCCACTGATCCTTCTCGCTATTTCATAGGTCCTCGTATCTTTTCCACAAACACTCTTCCTCTGTTTTAAGGTAGAGGATTGCCTGAAATTGAGTTGAAGGCAGTTGCTACTATATAGGTCTAGTCACACGATGAAGCTATCCTCTCATCTTTATTCACAGCTTCTCTATCTTAAGTGAAGGGTATATTCCATATCTCAAAATTTGAAATTTAGCCAAAACCACAATTTAACTGCATTTGAATAAAAATCTAAGAATCTAATCCTGTGTAATTCATTCACAACATTACTTGACCAAGTAAGCTTTCAGTTAAACCACTGTAGCACTGAAATCAACTCAAACCATAAATGCCAGTAATCACAACAAGCAAAATGAAAATGATCATACTCTTACTCCCTGCAAACTCTAGTACATAATATCTTTAATATCATCATTATATTTTTGCAGCTATAGTCCATGTAGGACATCCCACTTATATATTTTTACTTTATGTTATGGTTTATTGTCATCCTGATGTCACATCTGACAAAAATGTCACCAAACATTTATTCTTAGCATCACTCAAGATTTTTCCAAAATCTGACATTTATCATAATGCTCTTAGTATTTAACAGTTTTTTTCATTACAAAAGTATTTTAGTAATTCCACCACCTCCAAGTAGTCTGCTTTATAATCACATATACAAAAGAGACATTATATGAAGACTTTAAGTCAGGTATATGTGTTTGTTGTACTATCCTTCTTGAGGGTTTTCTAGTTATGTTACGACTTTGCCTCCCTGAAGTAAACAAGAGTCTCTTTTCTTTAACCAGCATGAAACTTGTATAAAATACAGTAACTGTGACAGCCACCCCTTCTTCTTTTGTCCACTGTGACTGACTGAAAACACTCTTTATTCACAGCAAGATCCAGCACATTATTTCTTTATCCTCTTCTTACCACCCCTTTGAAACTATACTTACTCCTTAAATGAATTGGATATGAAACAAGAACAGATGTAAGACTCACTTCTGGCCAAGGCAGAATTCTTTACAGTTTCTAAGTCCAGGAATTTCTTCAGCAAAACTTTAACACAACATAAAGGCACCTCTAAATAGGTATGTCATCTACACAAAAAAGATGAATAATTTTGTGAAGATTTTGCCAAAATGTATTGCATGTAGACTCACTCAAAACCCACTACACACTCAAACAGCAATTCAATAATGCTCACAGAACAATAGCATCACCCAGCACATTGCTTCATATCACAGTGTAATTTTAAATTCCAGCATTGAAACTAATTTAAATCTCCTAACTGGAAATATTTAATTCATACATACATGTAAAGAACATAGAAACCAACCAGCAACCTGATTTACAATAAAGTACTGAAATTATTTTTAACTTCAGACACATCTGCCAAAGTATTAGCTTGCAGTCTGTTTCAAAGACATTCGACAGACATAATAAATGCCACCTACCCGGATTTTTTTGCAAAATTTTGTACAATTTTAGACTCTAAGACAAATTCTTATATCCTAAGTAACAACATAATCATGGCTGATACACTAATCCCAGTATATCATCACCTACATAAAAAGGGGAGAACAACATAGAGAAGGGCATTTTGTGGGTTTACTTTATTGTAACATTCCCCTTTAAGAGTAAATGTTTAGAGTCTTTCTCTCTCTTAACCTATTGGAAATAAAAATTTGCAAAGGTTATACTTCTTCTCTACATGTATCATAGGTGTAATCCCGCAGCACTCACAGTAATGCATTAAAATACCCAGACCTCCCTGTCATTCTTATATACTGTGATTGTTCTCAACATATCTTGAAAAAACCACCAAAACACCGGATTTACTGAACTATATGTTAATATATTATTAAATATAGTTTATATACTATTAACTATAGTTAATATACTTCAGCAGAAGTAACTGAAATAACTTCATTGGAATAGTTTGGAAAATCCAGACATAAGCAAAATGAGAACAAGAAAAATTATCTTTCTAATTTTCATTAAGGTGTTTGCTGGGCATTTCAAACTGGACTGCTCTCTAGAAGCAGGCACTGTACTAGCTTCCTAGGGCAAACCATCTTTTTTTTGCATGTAGATACATAGAAACATATGAAACTTCAGGTCAAAATTCTCCCTCAGAATCCCAAGAACATGGGATGTTACATGGTAAAGGTGAGATCAGGTGATTTTTTTTGTCAAGATCTAAAAGATAGTAATTTATCTGATGAGGTAGTTGAACATAACGAGACTATTACATACAGAGAATGAACAGAGAGTCTTAACTGAAATTATTTGGTCAGTTATAAAAGAATGAAGTAACTTATTTCACTCTAAGAATGTATGCAAGGTCTTGTAATGAACCATATGGAAGTGTACTTTCTCTAAAACTTCAATGCCTTTGTTTTTGGTGTTCATATTTTATCTGAATTAAGAGGTGATTCTGTGTATCATCAGAAAAAGATGACATCTTCAAGATAATTGATTCTACCTTTTTTCTTTACTACATTAAGGTTGTTTACACATCAGGCAGAAAGACAAACCTTAAAAACTGAATACAACCACACTAGCAACTGAGGTCTTAATTCAAATTTTTTTGCTATAAAACATTTCAGAAAACTATTTCTCCTCGTTTTTGTAAAGCATAGCAATTTGTTTTATTGTCGATTTTCTCCAAAATCAAACAAATTACACAGTTAATTTAAGAACATTTTCAAGACTTTCAAAGCTTAACAATTACTAACTAGTAGCATATGAACAAGTTCTACCCATTCAAGCAGCAAGCACAGTGGGGATACTAAACATGCAGCTGAGGCATCTGCCTACTTCAGGTATCTGCTAGGCTGTGTAAGCTCATCAGTACTAAACATAATGCCTACACTTTATTCACCCTGGTGTAGTTACCTCAGGATGCGGGTCAAAAATTTATTTCTCTTCATTCACAGAAGCCTTCTCTATTAATCTAAGTCAAGGATCTTGAATTGTCCATTTACATTTACAGTGGTTTTTTTCAGAAGCAGGAAGTAAATAAATCATGTGTTTCAAATCTATGATATTGCTACTCTCTTCTTCATTTTTAGATAAAATCCCCCACACTCTCAGAGAAACAGAGGGAAAATTGCAAGTGCAGGCTTATCTCTACAACGTTTGGCCTGAGCTAAACTAGCAATTCCAGTACCAACTGCAGGACCAGCAAAGGCATAGATGGTCCTAGTAGATGCATTAGTTAACTGAGTGAAAATCATCCTAATCAAAGATTTATTTCCATATACAGAAGAGACGAAAAAGGAGAAAAGAAAAGACAAAACAATCAAACAAAACCCACAAACAAGCAAACAAACATATCAACAGCAGAAACATTTGAGTTCCAAGCCATGCCAAAGACAACAGAAACTGCATGAAGGAACATGGCAGAATGGTTTCTAGTATCTTGAACTCTCCGATGGTTCACATGCAGTTAAAATGGTTCCAAATGACTAAAGACACATAACTAGTACTAGTATTCAGAGGTTTTGCTTTATGAGAAGAAGGGCTGGAGGGTGGCAGTTTTAAGAGAACTTAACCCTAACATTTAAGTCACATTTTGGTCTATCACAATATGACACCTTCCAGTGCCAAAATGCAAAATTAATCTAGCAAGGCTAGAGAACTGACTTCTTCTCAGAGTATGAGAATGCAGTTAATTTTAAGAATGAGTCCTGTATTTGCAAAGGGTATAAATAAAAGAATACAGTGACAGGTGACTTGGTTCCATTGCCCAGGCATGCACTGACACATGAACCACATTCTGGTATATATGATGTCTGACTGAGCTCTAAATATTACACTGGATTCATGGAGATTGGTCCTCTTCTACCTAGACAGAGCAAAGCAAAATATATCCAGTGGTGTCAGACACCTGTGTTTCAGCAGCTGATTCAAGCTCAAAGAGTCTATTTTGTGAAGCTCGTATTTATGAAAACAATTTCTTAGTTGAAATTCTACTTTCTTTAAAAATCTGGAATAAAAATAATCTCTCTCTACAGGCTGTGACATTAATATATAGACAGAAATGTTCATATTGGCAAAACATTTTCCTCAGCAAATGGAGGATAAATATAATCTGCATTTTCATGAAAAATAAGGAAAGGCAAACTGTATTGATTTACTCAAAATTTTATATAAATTCTATTCTGGAAAGACACGTTTATTGCAAATTACTGCATTTTTTATACAAAAAATCACCTTGTTAAGTGAAATGTGCTATAAAACAAAAAATTCTAAACATCCAGCAAGTATGCCAACTTGGTACACCAGTTTATTGTAAATTACTGCATTTTTTTTCTTATACAAAAAATCACCTTGTTAAGTGAAAGCTGCTATAAAACAAAAAATTCCAAACATCTAACAAGTATGCCAACTTGGTACATTTTTTACTTTGATAAATGGAACCTGTTAGATATTACTTAGGAAAAAAAAAAAGGAAGGTTAGATGCCATCATTTCTACTCACTCACAGTTGCCAGAATGTACTCCAACATTTAAAATGTTACGTTATGGAATTCTCATCTCCTTACTTAATCAAAACTGCATGTAAAAAGGAAAAAGTAGCAGTATTATTGGTTTGACTTTTATTTAATAAACAGTGCAGCAGCTTGCATGAGAGCCCTGTGCCAGAAACATACATGCATAGTGCTGTTTACGTGTACTGTACATCATACAGAAAAAAGTTGTGCTAGTGTTCAAAAAGATTCAAGAGAATACACCTGAACTTCAGAACCACAGAATACACTACTCATAGACAACAACAATACTTGCACATAATCTAGCTCACACTGTGAGAACACAGGAACACCACAATATGACATTTCCTATGATTTTATAACCAGATGCTCTACCAAAAGGGGAAGGTTCAAAAAAACAGCAGAATATTATTCTATTAGAACAGGTAAAAATATTGCAATCATTACTATTCCTTTCCACTCCTAAAACCTGATTCTTAATTCAAGAAGTCACAGTGCTAGAAATCTAGAACTGTGCAAGTTACTGCCCAATGGGAGACTGACAATCTCCCAGCAATAAATTTTAGAGTGGGAAATTTTAATAGCCACTCTTCAGGAAATTATGAGTTTGTGATGGAAGAGCTAAACAGGGGCAGTAAATTATGGCAGCAACATTAAAACAATTAAAAAAAAAAATTTAAGAAAGGTAAGTTACAGACCAATATAAAAGAAATAAAGAAAAAATGAAAGAGAAAATTCCATGACAACTGCAAATCTGAGAGTGGCACTGTGATTATGAAGTGAAATGCCAAAACGCAGAACACACAAGATTTTCTCTGAAGTAGTGTACTAACAATCCAGACAAGAAATTAAAAGCATGTCTGGTTCCACAAACCTTGTAAAATTTAATTAGCAGCCAAGTCAATGATATAAGGCATATAATTATGATCTAGCAAGTAAAAACATTGATTTGTACAGCATGAATGATGCTAGTATTGTTGCAGGCTGGTAACAAATGTATCAACATGCAGTGTTTCAAAAAAATTTTCAAAAATCAAACTAATTAAATAAACTGATATATTAGTAACTCATGAGCATATACATATAGCTATTTCTGACATTCATTACTGAAACAGTGCTGTTGGGGTAGGAAGATATTTTTTAAACCTAGACCTTTAAATTACTCACCCACATTTGAAAAAAAAAATTGTACATCTGAGTTGCATTTTTTTTCTTTTTTGAACAGACATTGCACAAAAGCACCCTAAACATAATCTTCACTGAAAAAAAAAATTACCTCAATAAATTATGAGAGGTGGAAGTGGTTTTGTGCAGCAAATATCATTTCTCCTCCAATAAAATTAGTTAAATCATACATATTGTGTCTCAATATATATTTCAAAATACATATACATTTGAATAACATAAGCTGGACATGGCTATCTTCAAGACAATGACTCTCCTGTACCCAAATAAATCAAGATATTAAATAACTTTTCTTCCCTTTGAAACAGTCATAATTGCTTGAGGCTGCTGCAGCACAAAAACAAAATATCTTCACATAGGTCTTGAAACAGTCAAGCTGAAAATCTAAGCCAAAGTTTCATTTAACAGCCTGTCAGTTTTTTGATGTGAAGCTAATGAATGCAGTGGCAAACAAATCCATCAAACCTAACATCAAAACAACTGCACTTCATCCCACCAAAGGGAAAAATACAACCTGCAGGCCAGCACTTTGATCTAACCTATCCACGGAAAACATATTGCTAAGCAGCTACCACTGAAGAATGCATGAGTAATTACTGACTTAATTTTATGAAAGAGAGCAATAATACTTAAGTAGCCCTAATTTCAAGTAGAAAAGGTTGGTAGACTTCTCTCCTCAGGTTCTACGTATCAGCTAAACAACAAAAAGCTTTCCAGTACCAGCATCTGAAAACAAATCACGTCTTAAAAGGAGCTGCAGTACAAAAGAATCATTACAATGACTAGTAAAATCACCTAGTGTGACACTACCCCTGAGAAAAGGCAGTAAAATTTACATACATTTATACTGAGTGAAAGTCACCAAGTGGCTCCACAAAGCAGACACAGTAAGCAACAAGAGCAGTATCCAGAAATGCCAGTACTTTCTCTGAAAGCTTGTGAAAGCATAAAAAGTGGTGTCCAAGGTGTTGTGAGAGACCCTGACAAGAATTTGGAAAAGCAACAAACAGAGGGGTCCTTCTTTACACTGGGACAGAACTAGGTTTGTTCCCAGTAGTCAGTACAGTGTCGTGTTTTGGATTCAGTATGAGAATAATGTTGATAACACACTGATGTGGTGTCCCATTGTTTGAAGACAGGTGTCTGCTAAGGAAGGTGGGAACCTCCCTTAGAACCAGCAAATGTGAGCCCCCTTCCCTCCGAATTATTGTAACTTTGGAATCAAGGGTTTTCGGGCAAAGATCCAGGGAAAAGGAATAACAGTTCTTTACTAGTATCTGTAGCGAGGCAAACAATCAATAACAACAGTAGCAATAAGAAACAAACAAACCAAAACCAGAAGATGCAGTGACAGAAGTCTCTGAGCTGCCAAGCACTTTTCCTGTTGGGTGCAGTTCCGNACTCACCAACGAGAAGAAAACAGTGCAAATCCCAAAAAAACCCCTTTCTGCAGCTGTAGCAAGGAGCCCGCAGCTCCCCCTGCTGCCTCTCCCATATCCAGTGGTCGAGTGCCTTCTCTGATGACCACATCTGCTCTCCCCTCCCCATGCCCAGCCAGCTCTTTGTCTCTTACAAAAGGAGTTAACAGTCCTTAAGTATCCAGCCATTAGTAACCCAGCGCACAGGATGGGGAAAAATTCCACACCCCTTAACCTCCAACATGTGGTTTGGGTTTTGCTCAGTAGAACTTACTCTAAATCAAGAACTTTTCAGTTTCTCCTGCTCTGACAGCAAGTGGGTTCACAAGAAGCTGGGAGAGAGTATGGTTGGGACAGTTGATCTGAACTGGCGAAAGGGATGTTCCACAAAACAGAATGTTATGCCCAGTGTATAAACTGAGAGGAATTAGCCAGGAGGGGAGGTTCATGGCTGTGGGATGAGTCTGGCATCAGTCAACAGCTTTCTCTTGGGTTTCGTTGCTTTCTCTCTTCTTGTCTCACATTTAACTCTTATTATTATAATAGTTTATTTCAATTATTAAACTGTTCTTATCTCAGTCCATGCAGTTTACCTTTTATTTTTTTCAATTCTCCTCCCCATCCTACCAGGGGTTGAGGGGGCAAGCACTTTGTTTCAGGCTGGAGTTAAACCAAGATGCAGGGGAGTGAGATTAAAACATTAACCAGAGGAAAATGAAAGGAAAAAAACTAAAATAATCCTAACTGTATAAAGAATAATTAGAGAACCCTAACCAAAACTGCTAGTATCACCAGTCTCCTTGACATTTCCTACAGAGGACACAAAAGAATTATGTGTAAATATTTCTATTTACCAATATTGATAACTGAACACCAACCTTTCTTCCCCACATGTTACCTACTCGGCACAAATCAAAGTAGATGCCTAGAAAACATACAAGCTAATAGCCACTGACTCATCTGCTTTATCAACACTAGCAAAATCCACTGGAGTAAGGAAACTCAAAAAAGCACGTCATGAACTTACACATTTCCAGCCTACTCAAATAAACATAGCACCATTAGGAAAATAAGAAAATTCACAGAATCCTGAAGAAACCTGCTAGCTCCTCCTATTTCATACCATTCAATTATTTTTTTCAGCAAAAAATAGCATTCAACAAATGCAAGTGATAGGGTGATGAAAATGATGACTAGAATCTAAAGCTCAGATTGCCTCTCATCCTCACAGAACAACACAACTATACTTATACTGTACTTGTGCACTGAACACTACTTCTCTTTCTTTGTCTAAGCTCTGACATAGCCATACACCAGCACTTCACCAGCATCCCTCTGTACCACATCCTTTTCCCAGGCATCTTAAGGAGTGACTGATTTGTTCCTTTCAGCAATGTCTACTATTTCTCTTTCTGTGTGCTCTTGACAATGGAAAAGACAGCAAGAACTACACTGTTTCTTCTCTGGAGCTGGGAGGCTTTTAGTACACCAGTTACTTATCCAGTTGTGTTGTTTGAGAAGGGGAAGGTTGTTTGGATTTTTTATCTATTTTTTACTTCTGCTGAATTCTGTACAGCTTAATTTTATCCAAAAGTGAGCTAAAAACCAGCACACTGGAGGTGGCACCTGGTACCTCTTGTGGTATGTTGTCCCAAGTCTTTGCCCTGGTTTCAGCTAGGATAGAGTTAATTTCTTCTCAGTAGCTGTTATGCTGCTGTGTTTTGGGCACAGAATGAGAATGGTGTTGGTAACATACAGATATTTGAGGTTTTGCTAAGCTGTGTTTATCCTAAGTCAAGGATTTTTCTTTGTCTCACTGCTCCACCAGTGAGGAGGGGAGCAAAAGAAAGTGTGAGGGAGCACAGCTGGGACAGGTGACCAGAACTGACCAAAGGGACATTCTACACCACGGAATGCCATGCCCAGTATAAAAACTGGGGAGAGTTACATGGAAGAGGCTGATCTGGGTTTGAGTCTCCTCCCCATTCCACTTGGCTGGGGAGGAAGAGAGGTGGAATTGATGAGTGTCTGCATATTGTGTCATCTCTGGCTGGGCTTAAAACCATGAGAGTCTTGCACAAATTCTAGAAAACCAGCTGGAAGATACATCCCTGCTCCCAGGGTTTAACTATTACAGGTACTTAGAGGACACAGGGTGAAACCAAGACCACAAGTTTAGCATTTTTAAAGACAGAAAATCATTGCTGGAGTTTGCATTCATAGTCTTTGCTTAATCAAAGTGTCCGATACCAAGGGTCAAAAAGATCTCTTATTTAACATTTGCATGTGATTTCAGATAATCTTAAGCACCATCTCATTTCATGCTGGAAAGCAGTATCCTTACATAGTATAAGTATTTACTACAACTTTAACAAAAAACTTTGCTGGATTTTTTTCCCCATAAAATCAATGAAAAACATTGATTGTATTTCAGGATTGTTTTCTTTTTCTAAGACAGAAAGCCAGCTGTAAGCAATTAGAAACTATTCTATTAAAAATAAAAGTGTTCCTGTAGGAAGACAAATAATCAGTCATCAGTATAGAATATTCTCTAAGGAGAACATGGCAATGAACTGACCTAGATATTGCTGCAATTTGCTGACACAGACAATTTCTGCAGTACAATATAGAGGAACTACAGGATCAAAAACACCCTTTTCAATTATGTGTAATGTGGAAGAATTTTAAAGAAAGAAAAGATAAGTCAGATACAGTATCAGTAGTCTGAAGAACGGCAAATGGGACTGCAAGGTTGTATGGGTTTTGGGTTGGGATTTTTTGCTTTCTCTTTTAAATAAAATTACTTAACCTGAAAAGGAAACATACTAAAATATCAGTACTCTTTGGACACACTGACTTCTTACTTTTTAATTAACACCTCCAGGAAATTTTCTAAGGTTGTGATAAGAACTAAACATAGATACACTCATGGTTTTCTAGAGAATCACCATAACCAAGAAACAGAATACAGTTATATAAAATCAGACTGTACTTTATTTTGAGGGAATTTTAGACATTATAAACTTATCTCTTAAGTATTTATTACACATACAACAATGCAATTTTATTTGAATTTTTCTTTTTGCCCTTAGCAAATCCAGCCTCAGAAGTTCTAAAACAATGTGGGTACTTTTTTGCTCCACTTGTCTCAGAGGCTGCCAACACTACCTTCTGAAGCTGATGGGATGATTACTAAAGTCCTGTTACTTCCCTGGGCATCCTGTAATTTGCTGTGGGGCTTCTCCCTATTAGCTGGTGTCTGTGCAGCACTGAAACACAGTCTCAAACCCCAGTGCCTCCATAATAACTTCCTGGCCAGGGCGCTGCCCACTGATAGAATTGCCTGCGTCGAGTGCAATCCAGAATGAAAGGCTGCCTCTATTAACTGAGGCCATGAAGGCAGTGCTGATTTATTGCTATTACTTTGGGTTTATCCCTCTCTTTGCTATGACTATTAGCAATTTGAAAAGAGAGTTTAAGCTGGAGTCGTGGTAGGTGATACACATGCATTTTCTTATGGGTGTGCAAGTAAGTCTTTGCAAATATTTGTGCAAATCAAAAACGTTCCAAGTGGTAGCCTCAAACACCCGGTTTTGAACTTGAACATTTAGTTTACCTGGATTCATTCAGAAAGACTGATCCAATGATAATTCACTAAGTAGAAGGCTTTTTTGTTAGAAATAAGTACTTCAGCTACTAGTAATCCAGTGGTACCAAGTAAATTCTGTCAGACAGTTTGTCATTAGGGGAGACCTCTCTCTCTACAACTGTCTGAGAGGACCTCGTAGCCAGGTGGGTTTGGGCTTTTCTCTAAGCCACAAGTGGTAGGACATGAGGAAATGGTCTCCAGTTGCACCAGGGGAGGCTGAGATTCAATATTAGGAAGCATTTCTTCATGGCAAAGATTGTCAGGCATTAGGCAGGCTTCCCAGGGCTGTGGCTGTGTCCCCATCCTGAAGGTATTTAAAAGACCTGTGGATGTGATCCCTTGGGAATGCTTTAGTGGTGGCCTTGAAAATGCTCAGTTAACAGCTGGACTTGATTAGTTTAAGGTTTTTTCAAAAGTAAATAATTCTGTATCAGCAACAGCTTAAAAACACTGAGCTAATCACACTTCAGTGTTATAGATGGAATCAAAATTACATGGGATGTTGACAAACTAGGCAGAAATCTCCAGCAATTTGTGTCCTGAGGTGTTTTCTGGAGTCTCATTTATGGTCATTGTATGTCCTCAGAGTTCATTTGTGATTGTATTACCAGCACATTTTATTGTTCTTCGTGATAAAATTATGCCAGTAAGCAAGTCTGGAAATTTTTCCATGTGTTCTTTCTGCAGTTAATGACAATTCTTGCCCATATTCATGTGTTGGAAAGATAACTGACAGTAATCTTGGTTTCCTGAGTGCCTTTGTATGTGGGTACAGATTTGTGTGTTTGCCTAGCCTGTGGTTATGCTTGCCTTTCAAGTTCACGTGTGATTAAGCATTTTCAAAGCAATTAAAAATTATGTTATATAAAAGCATTGTGAAGTAGCATATTTGCTTATTTGCCATGTTTATTCATCTCTTACTTTCCTAAGATAATGCACAGGAGGTGCATGGTTCTCTCTTTCATTAGTATAAACTGCTAATTGTGCTTATATTCTTGAGTGTCCTGCTAGCCAAGATGGCACTGCTAGATGTGAAGTACAAAAAGCTTAAGGTGTTATGTAGATGCACTCTATGCAATTTGCAAGTATTAAGGAGTCTGTTTTTATTAAACAATAACAAATTTGGATCTTTGTGTAAATGATCAGCAAATATTTATCCTAGAAATACAATTAATAATGAAAATTCCTTGATTTGCCTTGTTTTTTGCCTTATTTTTTGCCTTATAAATTAATTATTTGGTTACTTACAACAATATTTGAAGTATTTGGCATTGCTATCACTCTTCTCTTTTGTCTCCAGTGGTAAGCAATTGAAAATACATGAACAGGTACTAAAAAACCTGGAAGATCATTCAGATGATTGAATTTAACTCTGTTGATACTGTGAATCTTAAGAAACAAGATACAAGAAGTTTAATGATAATATAGGACTTTCAAAAGCAAGTTAGAATTAATACAGTTTTCTCCAAACTGTTCATTAATGAGAATGGTGAATTAGCATTGCTCTCTGCAAAGTCTGAAAGACTGGTAATTTGCAGAAGAGTGTAAAGTCAAGTGACACACAGAAGTTTAATTTTTGAGGGCTTCCCTAGTGTGCAAAATACATAATTTCTTGAAATTTTAAATGCAGTGAAATGAGAAAAAAGAATTTTTTAAAGACTTTTTTCCTTTTCTTTTTCTTTTTTCTCCTGTATTTCCCCCCCTTTTCCTTTTTTTAAATAAGTCTTTTATTTGTTACAGTAGAATTCAGGATTTTGTTGGTTTTAAAAGTATGTTTTTACTAGTATGTTATGATGGTTTATTATAGGCAGAAACTAAATATAAGTTGTTTGCTGGACATGAATGCATTATTTAAACTTACAACAAGTGAGAGTAAGAATTGTTTTAGTGGTATTAATGCATTTACTCTTAGAACATACCTTTATAAAAGGGTATTTTAGCAGTTCATGGCTTCCCAAAGAAAGAAAGATTCTTCATAATTTCTCATGGACCACATGTGGTTTGGTGAAGGCCAGAGGTTGTTGCAGGAATTGAAATTTTAGAGGCTTAGTTATTATTTGGAATGGTCAATGAACAAGCATGATGTAGGGAAGTACATGGTTATCTTTCTCAGTTGTGCTGGCCATAATGGACAAATGTTCTTGGTGTTTATAAGCAATCATACATATTACAGGAATTGACAATATATGCTAAAGAGACTTAATATGCCTCTCTTTGTATTTAGAATTGTTGAAGAACTTTTTTTCTTAACCCTACTATGGCATGGTGAGGTAATGTGCAAGATCTCCGTACAAAGGAAAGTAACTCAGATTAACCGGTTTTTGAAAGTTGGGATATCTTCAGGTGGAAAATAAATCTCTGCTGCCTTTAATAATATGGAGATAAATCTACATGTAGTACATTCATAGAACATTTGCTTTCTAGTCTAGGGTAGATATTTAAAGATTTTTTTTTTTTATTTTTAAAATAAATAGTGGTCAGCAGTATTACAACAAAATAAAAATATGTTCACTTTGTCTGGAAATTTAATTAGTTAATGGACTTCTGTTTACGGCTTTAATGTGTCTATTTTTTGATGGCTGAACAGTTTTGTTTAGCCACATCACTTACATATGTTAGTTGATGAACTGCTGTTACTCAGACTGTCTAAGAAATACTAGTATTGTCATGGTACCTATTCTTTTTTCCTTTTCAAACAGTTCTTGTAGTCCTGTGTTATGTTTTGAGTATTGTAAATAAAACACATGTGTGGGCAAGACAGAAATTAAAGAAAATCACAATTTAAAGTGTTCTCTTTTATATTGTCTTAAACTTGTTGAATGTTAGTGAAAGAGGCTTTTGAAACAGGAATAGTGAAGAAAACTTAATGTTAAGATGAGCACAGTTCCCTTTTATTTAGACTACATTGTAGGTACTATTTCCTTTATTCTTCTATTTTACTTTAGGCCTGAGCCCTTTTGTGGTTTAAACAAAACTAAGAATCTTATTAAAACATTCTATTGAAAAAATGCAATATTGCTGTTTATATGCTGAGAGAACATACTGCCATGTTTCCAAGGTGATATTATACTGTGTGTGCTGCTAATCATACCTCAGGAAGCTTAGAAAGGAATCAGTGGCCTGTGTAGATTCACGCTAAAATACGTGAAATGAGATGAAATTACTTAGTGTGATCTAATTGACATATCATAAAACTGCAGTTATGGTAAAGAATTTGTATTTTAGCAGAACCAGGAGGTTAAGTGCTGGAATTTAGGCTGTGGTATGATCTACCTGAGCCTCTCAAAGTATGTCCAACTGCATCTTCGCTTGTGTTGTTTATTTGAATTATTGGTACTGAAGATATTAGTCAAGACGAGGACAAAGCTGAAGTAAGCAACACTTCTTGTAAACTCTTCCCATACAAGGTGCTGAATTAGGTGGCTCATATTTCTCTCTTGGTCCAGCAGGAGTTAATGACACATTAGCATTACCAGCAGTAAGCGGTACTGTTTGTTAAAAATAGCAATTTTAAAAGGCAGCAAGAATTTCTTCTAAATAATGATTGAAATATTTATAAATGTAAATCTGTTTAAACAAGATAATATCAGGAGGCTATGTAAAAGCATACTAGTTGATTTATAATCTAACTAACTATATTTTATCATCACACAGTCTGTATAGACTGAAAACAAGGTTCTTTCCTAACTGCTTCTTTATTGTACCTTTTTTAAAAATAGCCTTTTGAAGTCAGTGTGGAGTAGACTGTTTTTCTTACTGATAAATTAAATATAATTTCATATTCATTTGAAGGAAAAATGGTGTTAATAATACACAACTTGAATGGACAAACATTTTGATGTAGTAAGTAATTTAAAGTGAGATCATGCAGGTAAATCTGTCATATAGTAACATGAAACTAGCAGTCTTTATTTTTGAACTCTTGGAAGAAACCCCTAACATACACATCTTTTTGTGTCTTCAGATCTCTTTTATATTGTTTGTTTTCTGACAATTCTTTGTAAAACAAAAATTTGGAATCTCTTGGCATTGTATAATAACAAAACAAGTATCTGAATTTTAGTAACACGTTACTCATGTTCGTATTGGAGCGCAAGCTCTGATTTTATATCCAGTTTCAGCTGTTCATCAGCAGAGGGCAATATAACTTCATACATTTACTTGAAAGAATTTAATTTGTTGATCTTTTTATTTCTAGTTTTAACTAAGGGAGCACCTACTTGTAAATACTGAGAAAATATGTGAACTCATGATGAAAAAGCAATGAGCTGTGGTATTAGTATTCCTTATGCACTTTCAGAAGCCTGTATAAACTTCCTAGTAGTTTTACTCCGTGGGATGTATTCCCTGAGTTCATAAGCAGGCAGAAAATGTCCAGACTTTACAGAGATAGCAAAATGTATTTTTACTTTTCCACTGGATTAGCTGATACACCTTCAACAATTAGCTCACACACCCTTTCAGTGGTTATTAGTTTTCTTTTTTTGTTTGTGAGCTTTTCTTTCTTTGTTCAGGGATATATATTTCTTTTTCCCTTCGGACTGTCTCATGCAAAGCTTGGGATGCTTTCTGTCATTTCTTTTTACATCTCTTTCAGTTTTATTGTAGGATGAAATCCCTTATGAAGAACCTGTAGTACTTGATAGATTCTCAGTACATGTACTGTAAATTAAATGTCGTGAGAAGCTGTGCTGTGATAATTGAGAAAAACTAGATTCAGGCCTTCATTTTAACTCATTAATTCTGCATGTTGTGAGAAGAGTTTTGTTTTATGGCTGGGGTGGTAAAATGAGCTTTTACGCTCCTTAGAAAGCATGTGTACCATAACCTTTTAGTGTATGTCATGTTAATACTAATATGTTATGACAGTTCTTTGATTTTATGATGCCATTTAAATTTCCATTTAATTCTTCTTTCAGGACATGTCAGGAATCCTAAAATGTATGTTCATGTGTGGCAATTTTTTTTTTTCCCTCTTCTCCCCTGAAAATCTGCTTTCCTATTTCTAATGCTCTTGAGGCATATTCAGAAAGACTTCAGACATATGGTTTCTTGTTTTTCATCTTCTCCTTTGGGCATCAAACATTCAAAGAGTCTACTTTACTGTCAGACCATAAATACAATTCCCGCTAACAGCCTAGGACAGGCAGCATTTACCAGTGTTAAAACATGAAGCTAGGACTAAAATATTTTGAGTTCTAGCTCCAGCTCTGCCCTTGGCTTGCTGAATGACCTTAGGCAGTAGCATCCATCTCTCTAGTTTTGTTTGAAATGCATTGGATAGTGATGGCCTTCCTCTATTACCAAAATGGTTTTGAAGATTAATTCACCTCTCTTTAAGCTGGAATATTTAAATTGCAAATAACAATAGAACTCCTTTAGGTACTACATGCAGATAAAAATGGAAAAACAGATCATAAAGAATATATGTATTTGGTATAAAATAGCTTCTGCATTTAATTTTTTTCACAGATATTTGTGCTTGTGTTCTAGTTCCAGATCTGCCTCTAATTATAGAATTTGATAGGTATTGAAGGTATTGAAGTCTTATGTTGAGATACATAAATGCAAATAATAATTATTATGGCTTTAAAAATTTTGTTTAGAAAAAAACCTGCAGGATTTTCATGCATAAATACAGTGCTGATTTTATGGTTATATCTTGCAACATACACCAATGGTTAATTAAATAAAGCATTGTTAGATGATTGAAAAGAACATAGTATCTATGCAAATATAACTGGCAACATATAAGTTAGGTAAACAGTTTAGAAACCACTGTTCTAGCATCTCAGACTTTTCCTTTATGCTAAAAAGATTAATTTTTAAAAAAAAAAATCATTAGTTGCAGGAAATGCAAAGACAGTTTTACAGGCATCTCCAGTTGGTGATTTTGTTATCCATTCTGACAGGGTTAAGTGGGGAAAAAGAAGAAGCTAGCACAATAAACGAAACCATTGTCAATCTCAGTGATATATCCAGGCACACGTATGTGAACATTTCCTGTGAGTTGGTAGAGAGTAATGTCTTGAAAGGTAATAAATAGAGAAGTTACCATACTACCATAGCCTTGGACACTTGGCATTGTGCAATGCTTTAAGACAAAGGACAATTCTCTAAAAATTTTGATGTTTAAAACATCCTTGTTATTAAAACCTTAATAACCAAATGTATGACAATGCTATTTTATAATTATTCAATGTGTGATATTGAACAAATTATAACGTAACTTTATTTTGAAGACTGTATAAGAAGTTGAGACATAAATACTTTTATTAGGCACATTTCCATTGAAATATGAAGTACTCAGAGTGCTTATTTAACATAATGATTGGTGGCTAATGAATTTAGTGTAGATGTTCTTCAGTAATAATGCAGTAGGTAAACTTTCAACACATACTGCCTTAGTTCCGTCTGTCTCAGCAGCAGACATCTTATAGTATTGCAAAATACGATTTATGAAGGAAGTTGGTAAACGAGTCATGAACAAATGTATCTTACTGTGGCATCTTACTCTGATTGTCTGTTAGAACCTACTTTCAAACCAAAGTAATCATGTGATAAGCTTGTTATGAGAAATGTATTTTGATCTGCTTATTCCATAAGGGTTTACTTTAGGTAGTTCTACTTAAACTAGTCATGTATAAATTATTAAAAGGTTTGGGTTTTTTTTTGTTTTTATTTTTTTTAAACTTCATATCTCAAACTGCATTTTGTTATTTGTATAATGAAACTTGTATTTACTCAATTCTAATGCAAGAGAAAAGACAAGTGCTGCTACAAATGCGGGGTTTTTTGTGGTGGGTTTTTTTTGGTAGTAATTTCTGGGACTTTGGCAATAACTGGAGGTATATATTACATATCACTGCTCCTATTCTGTGTGCTCATGAAATGGCATAGATTATTATGATGAAAAAATTCATGCTCAACATGTAGAATATTTGTGTTTAGAAATACTGCGTAGCAA
Organism: Pardalotus punctatus; assembly: GCA_013400915.1. Lineage (NCBI taxonomy): Eukaryota > Metazoa > Chordata > Aves > Passeriformes > Pardalotidae > Pardalotus > Pardalotus punctatus. Next base: position 210,280 of record VZTX01008489.1, on the reverse strand, counting down.
AGAAAATAACAGCGATTCTGATTTTTGTTGTGGTGTTGTCTTTTTTTTTCTTTTCTGTTTTTTTTTTATTGTGGGTCTCCTCCTCTATCGCTCTCTTTTTCCTCTCCCCATACCCTGTTTTTTGTTGACTTTCTTGAAAACACTATTGTCTATTTTTTTTTCTTTCTTATAGAAGTAATGAGGACATTTTAAATGAACTTGTTCTTCATTAGTTGTCTGATCTCAAAACTGCTGAATCAATTTTTATTGTCTTGATTATGTAAGACAAAAGGCTATACATCTGTCCGTTGGGAATATGGTGACACTGGTGACAACACTTGTGCCACCTGCCTACTACCAAGTGGTTTGCAATTTGAACCTAGCACTTGAACAGCTATGCTTTTGGACACTGAAATGAGAAGATAAAATTTCAGTACACTTTCCCTTCACCTGTTCAGGTGTAGAATGTTCATTTTGAGATACATGTTTTCCTAGGAGTGGTAAGGGGCTTGAATACTTTTGGTTATGATCCTAAATGATACAGCCCTTCTTCCCTTGAAAGAAGCCAGGGTAGGAAGTAATCTTAAAGAAAATTGATATTTAATTCTCACATGATTGACAGTCTTGCTTTCTCTTGTGCCTGCTTTGCATTTCTCTGCACATATTTATTTGGACATCTGTGCTCCTTTTGTACTTTGCTGAATATATGTGCAAGCTGAGACACACTACATGTGTGACATGTTTGTAGATTTCAGTGTCCTAACGATTCTATATGAAATATTTTCTGAAAGGAAGGTGAAACATGAGTAAAGTTCTGTGTATGCTGCTGAGGAGAAGGGGAAGATTTTGGAAAAGAAGCCTGTACAAAATAGGGTGAGGGAAAGTATCTTTCCCTATTTTCTGTTAAGAGAAGAAGTGCTTGGGCCTTAAGTTTCAGTTCTCCTACTGCACCTTGGTCTTGGGGATTCTTTGCCAAAAAGCTGCATTTTCTTCATGGCATGCTTTTGGATACCTATTATATTGTACTGTCCTTCCTGCTGGTTTCAGGTCTGATATGTATGCAGTAATTTGGTATATGGATTTTTGGCATGCACTTGAATAGAAAGAAAGGCTGACCTGTAGCTCTGTATCTGTATTTCACAGATTCCCAGAAAGGGGCATTATGGTGATTAATGTGAGGAATACAGCAGTCCATTACCAGTTTCATGTCAGTCGGCAGCATGAAGGTGCTGTGATATGAATAAGAATGTTTAATCCAGAATTCCTCCTAAAAATTAAATGAAATCATATGCCTCACATAAGGAAAAGGACTAAGTCCTGCATAAAGTCCATTTTCATTGATTTGGAACATGGTATTCCCAAAGTCAGGAAAAGGCAAAAGATTTTTTTCAGTGAGATTTCACATTTGTTTTTCTGTCAGGGTTCTGCTTTCCATACAATATAATTGTCCTACCAGTTTTCAGATTGGACTTCTATTAGATTTTGTTGTTTGTTTTTTTTTCTTTTTTAAACGGGTTTTGTATACAGACTTTAACTCTGTTCTTAAAATGCAGTTGTTTAATATGTTTCAAAATTCTTTGTCTGTTGCCAAAAGTACAGATGATGGAAATAGCAGGATAAATGTGAATATGAATTTATGGTTTCTAATTGTACGACACTTTTAAAATAGGTTATATTTGAACTTTTATCTTGACATAATTTTAACTGGTTTCTGACTATTAATTTGGCTTTATTTTTGATTTAAGCTTAAAAAAGGATAGGTTGTATCATGTTTGTCATATTTTCTCATTTTAATGATGTCCATATTTTGTGACAGCTGATAATTCATTTCCAAATCAAATTCTCTTCTCTGCCTGAATCTATTAGAGCATGTTAAGGAAATGCTATTTGGTGTATGTTCTCTGAGGCTATAGTCAGATGTCTCTTTTTTTCCCTTCAGTTTTGCTGTCTTAATGGGAGTAATCTCAGCACTGCTGGGTTCCTTGGCATTTTTAAAAAAATCATTGCTCTTATTGAAGTAGCGGATACTTGGCAGAAAACAGACAGTCTTTTATTTTGCTATGATAAAACATAGGAGAGATGAGGCCAACTAGTGAATTTGTTTGTAACAAACAAAGGAAGTGTGGGAAGAAAAATCTGAACAAAGTTTCATATACTTTGAGACAAGACTTATAACAAAGTCTTGGTAACTTATTTAATAGTATTTTAAAACATTTGTTCTTATGGCAAGGGAATTCAAATATTGTAAAAAAAATTCACTGCAGTGACCTTTAGCCCATTGCTATGATTAAGATTAGTCAAAAGGAGATATCCTAGTATCCTGTATTTCTTTTTTTTAATTAGGAACTTTGTTATGTATCAGCCAAACTTAACTTCAAACTTATATATACATACCTTTGAGCGTGTACTTTATTCAAAATGAAGTAGTGAATAATGGTTGAAAAAGTTCACTAGGTAGAATGCTGTCTTGCTGAAGGTAAGATATACTAAAAAAAGGAAGATACTCTTTGAGAATGCAAGACTACCCACATACACTGTACTTCAAGGAAAACTGTATGCCAAACAATTTTAAACATTTTTCCCACAATACCAATCAAAATGTTGATCACTTTCCACAAACTGTTGTGGGAATATGGTTATTCCTTCAGAGCATGTCCTAAGCTGCAGAAAAATGGTGTTAATGATTTGTTACTCCTCTTTGAATTCCATGTGCTTGGGGCTGTGTGCCAGCATACTGTCTTCACTTTTTAATTCTTGGTGTTTAGTTAAAACTTAGATGGGAAGTCTTTGCAATACAGGGTAAAATGCTAGAGTTCAGTCATATCTGTGTGATTTGTGTCTTAAGCTATCATTCGTTGTATTTTAGAGTTTCCTAGACTAACCGTGATTAGATATTCCACTTGGGAATGATTTTGAGACAGAGATAGCACCTATTTTGTGATTTTATATAATGTATGAAACTAAAATTTGCTACCGGATCTTAGTCATCTTCCAAAGACTTTGTGAACTCTCATTTAATTCTTTGTAATGTAGATTAGTATTAACTTGTATACATGTAATTTTTAGCTTTTGTATGTTATAAATGAAGAAAGTGTATGATGGGGGCTTTTAACCGCATGAGTTAGGAATACTGTTATTTCAGTTAAAAAATACCCTTTCTCTAAACATGTCAAATGTATTTTTTTCAGTACAAGCTCTCAAGAGGGGCTGGGGGGAGAAGTAGATTGTTCTAAATACTTTGCCTCTAAACTGATGGAATGCACCTTCTTTTCTAAGACAAATGATGTAAGCTTCTGACACCAATATAAGAAGAACAGAAATACTGAATAAAAACATTATTCAGCATTTCTTTGGCATAGTCATTTAATTAATTAGTTAAAGCATACTTTTAATAGTGTCTCATGGGCAGCTCTACCAACCTTTATTGATAATGACAGCTTGGTTTACATGAGTTGTCTGATTTCACACATCGTTGTCACCTTTGCTTTAAGTTCAGGTGGGTCTTAAAATGGATATAGGATGTTGAAAATAAGATTCCTTCCATTGTTTTTTTATGGAAGGTGTGCCTGCGATAGCTTCCTTGTGGGTTTTGCTTGGGATGTCTGAGCTTTTAAGTATTTGCTCCGGTGTTTTAAACAAAGTGTCCTTATCTGCGACTGTAGCCTGCGGAGATCAGGACGGAGAAGGAGGCTGATTTGCTTCTGAGCTCGTGGTGAGTGCCATACCCATGAACAGGTCACACATTGATATTGGGTACAGAATTTCAGTGTGTGTATGTCTCTGTCTGTAGGATATGTGGCTTTCAAACAAGCTGAGAGTTGTATGAATACACTGTGTCTTCTAAAGTCTGGTTTGACATCCTGTGCATAAAAGTACTGTGTGACTGAGAGGTTGTACACAGCTGGAAGATGATACTCAGACTGGTGAATGACAGTGTATCCAGAGCCCTGTTTGCTGCATGATGTTCCATGGTTTCTCCTCTTTGCAACATAGCTTTAGCAGCAGTAGAAAGAAATAAAAGAACAAAAAAAGAGAATAATAATTCCAAAGCAATAGGTGGGAAAGGTAGGGGAACAGAGATAATGAGAAAATGTAGGAAATGAATACAGAGAAAATAACAAGAGGAAAAGTGGTCTGGGAAGAAGTGTTTCTTTAAAAGGACATAATTGTGGGAAAGGAGGTTGGGATTTTTATTTTCTTCTATATCTTTCTGTGACAGAAGAGTTTATGTGCATGGGTAACTTCAATTTTAATAAATGCTTAATAAAATTTGCATGCTCTGTTTAAATAGCAGCAGTGATAGTGGTTTAGGCTGAAACTCTGCATACTTCTCTCTGTCCGTTTTGCTTTTTGCACTGCATAGACTATGAGGTTGATGAAGTTCATTACATTGCTGTGTTTGAAAGCCTTGTTCTTTTGTTTTCTCCATGACTGCTCCTTGATCATAAAGAAGCACATTATGTCTCTGTGAATATTTGAAAGCATTCTTATTTTATTCTGGCACTGTGTTATTTTCTTTACTTGCCCTGCTTATTATTATTTTTGTCATTCATGCTCTGAACTAGTGAGGGAGACCTTTTCAAGAGTCATTATTTGCCACCAAGCAGTAAGATATGAGTCCTATTTGCAAATTGCCAAATCACCTATTATCATAGCTGCTGAAGCTTAGTATGTGTTTTAGATTAAAATAATTATTTTTAGAAGCTTTGTTTGTATTTCTTAAAAAGAGAAATAATTTTCTTAAACTTCAATAGAGACCCAGTTAAGACTGGGAAGATTTCTTTAGTGTAACTTAAAACAATGAGAAAATACTGCCTTTCTGCCATTTAATGAATTAGTCTTAAGTAACAGAAAAAACTGTTTGGTGTAACAACTAAGAAGACCAAACAAACCATACTTAACTTTATAGGGCCGAGTATTTCAATCCTAAGTGTCACATTTGTACTCAGTAGCTTTGTTTAGTCCAAGTTTATTTCTATAAAAAGTTTTTGTAGAAAACATTATTCATTGAATCATGAAACAACTAGTAAAACTTTGGCCTGCCTGTTGTCTAAATTTGCACAGAGACACTTAAGAGATATAATTTCCACAGAGAGAACTTTACATTGGTAGAAAAAAGGGGACGTGTTCGCAGATTTGTTTATAGAAATTTCTGAAATGAAGTAATTTTTAAAGAAGACTCACGAACATGAGCACGTTGACAAGCTCTAGTGGTGCTGCTGGTAATGAAAATGCTGTTTTGAGGAATTATGTTACAACATACAAGAAAGCAGATGTGGAAAAGTACCAGAAAACAAACGAAATGAAAAGTAATGGTGAGGAGATGGGAGAAGTGGAAAGTAGGTATATCTTTCTTAAGGTGCATTTCTTAGCCATCACTAGGATGTAATATGCTTCTATTTTTACACTTAACAGAATTAACTTACTTAATAGATGCAACCAATGAGAGATTCTAAAGAATAGCATGATAATAGAATGCTAATAGAATGTAAAGTATGTCTTTAGTGAATGTACCTTTTTTTTCTGAAAAGGACAACATTAACTACCAGACTAAAAGTAACATTTATTAAATGTGAATAAAAATATTAGGACTGAAGAAAAATTAAGGATTCAGACATATTTGACCAAAAGGATTAAATGCAGTCTAATTTGAGTTTATCTGAAATTTCTTGAATTCATTTTTGTTTCATTCAATTGCAATGATAATTGTGAAAATTGTATGTGAAGTGATTTGCTCATACTTCAGAAGACACTTCGTATTAGAAGAATTTTCATACTTTGAACACTGTTTTATTGAAATCCAGGGCCTGTGTTTCATTTCACAAGTTGTAGGAAAGATATGGGCAATTCCTTTTATTTGAAAGCAAAAGTGCTGTCAATCTTTCAGCTTCATTTGTTACAATTTTCAGGTATGAAAAAGCAGCAGTATCTGACCATTTATATATTCAGTCTTATTTTTGCTATTTTATTTGAGAAATACATGCTATCAGAAAAAGCAGTCTGCTAGGCAGAATATGTTCTCTTTAAAAGTGTAAAATATGTTGCATAAAGGAAAAGGAAAATTAAGCTCAGTGATCTTTTGCTGTTCATAATTATTTACAATATTTTGCTTTCTGTTGCAGTTACTTGCTAGTAGTATTGAGTGTAAGAGTACGTGGGTTTTTATGGAAATAATTTTTATAAAAATTTTAACAGGAGTAAATTCAGTATGCATTTTAAAAGAAATTTTATTGTTATCATCAGAGTGCTAAAGAGAAAGGTTCTTGCAGGCATGTAGGAAGAGAAAAATCATCCTACCTGATACTGTTAGAAATTTCTTGGTGGTATTTTTAACGTTATCAGTGTGTCTTTCTTAGGTGCCTTAGGGGAACCAGTGTTTACTTTTCATAAGGCTCTGATATGATAATCTGCAGTCATCTTTCAACTGTCTACTGGCTTTTGCTGTGCAAAGAAAATGTAATCTCTTGCATTATGGGAAAAAATATTTATTTGTTGATGGGGTGGTGAGGTCTTCTTTTGGCCAATGACAGCAGAGAGCTTTTGCGAAATAAGGCTCATGTATACTTCTAGAAACTCCAGAACATACCTGCCTGCATATCTAGTTGTATAAATACTTTTAAAAATTAATCTTCAGGAAGATTATGCCTTACCTTTAAGTCCCTTTTTCCTGTATTTTAAAATATTCCAATTGCTAAAAATACTTACACACGGGGAAGAAAATATTTTTGGAAACAAAGGTACTAAATCTCTCCTTTAAAGTTAAAAAGCCACTGAAAAATATGTTACTTAGATAAACTTTTCTAGTGCCACACTTGTAACTGAAGTGCCTGAATTAATATACAGTATTCTCTACAGGGACAGTATAATCTCTGGGGGTCAGTTTAGATGATTTAGGTGCAACTATTTTCAATTTGGTCACCAAAACGAGATAAGTAAAGACTGTAATGATAGCCTTCAAGGCTGAGTCTTAAAAAATAGGGGCAGGGCTTTTAATGATTTATGTCGCATACATTTGACAGTATTTATATAGTAAAATTTCTAACATTTGTCCTGTGTAATCTTCCAGCAAAAATAAAGCTTGGCACAGGTTCTTCCTCAATGTATGCATTATTATCATGTAAATTTAAAAAGAAATTTTATATTCTTTCACTGGTTTTCCCTTGTTGCTTCTGTATTTTGTTCATGAGCATAAACTCTTCCTGCACATGTCTGAGCCGCTCCACTTCTGAGAGCTAGTGATCTTAGAGCCTTGGAGATTTTCTTGGAGTACATTTGTCATCTTCAGCATGTCTTTCCTGCATTTTGGTTTTCCATTCAAATGTTTTGTCCCTGTAGACTTAGAAACTTCCAGAAAGTTTCAAAATTCTTATGCAAGAGCTGCAAAATCTTGACCTAAAAGTCAAACTGGTTGATGAGGGTGGTGGGGCCAGCCAAAGTTGAACCACCAGAACTACACATTTCTGTTTCAGCAGTTGCAATTAGAAATGTTAAAAAAAAATCCATTTCTTTTACAGCACACTAAAATTAAGATGTCTTGAATTCATTCAATAGGGTGAAATAGTGCTTGGTGTGAATTCAAGAGGTCCTTTTCAGTCACGTGTGACTACATCTGTAGTCAGCTTGGTATAGATGCTTTTTAAAAACCTTGTATGCACAAATGGTTAAATTTCTTTAAAAGTCTTTGCTAACTAACACTTATTCAGAAGCACTGAAGATATTTCAAAACAATTCTTCTAGTGAACATAACACAGTTCAGTTGCTGTAAGATTATTGTGGTTACCTCTTTCATTGAGGTGCTTTGCTGTTAGATTTGCAACTTAATTTGCATTTTTAAAATTTTTGCAGTATTTTCTGTAAGTAGGTATTTCTGTGAAGAACCTATCATACTGATAAAACAAATATACATTTACCTAGTGTTTCACAAAGTGCTTGTAAAATGTCAGCCTAAAATTTTCAGGCAGTTCATGTATTTTGGCATGACTGCATAACAGCAAGATCTTGTGTACTTTTTGTTGTCTAAAGAAGTCTAAAATTGAATAGTTAACATCTTAGTAGGCCATTCTTACACTAATCAAAAAGCTCAGTATAAAAACCAGGAAAGGTTACAAAATCAAGTATTGAAAAATTAGTCTGTCAAAACTAGGGGGTCAGTTCAACTTCAATTCACCCTTATTATGTTAATATGTGATCTTTAAATTTATGAACAGATGATTTTTTTACCCGTACAGTACTCCATTAGAAAGGTTCACTTATTTCATATTCCTTTATCAGAGTATATAATGTATAGACATACTGTTCTGCTATTAAAACCAGGAACCAGAAAAATAACAAAAAACTCTTCTAGACATTTTTTGTAACACTTCCATTGTTGCATCTGTAAACTTGATTGTTAAATTAAAAATTAATTAAAAATTACAGTACTCCTGTGAATTAGTTCATATTACTATCTGTATTTTACAGCTGTGGAACTTTAAGTTAAAAATGTATTAAAGCTGAAGTATTGGTAGATTTGAAGTTTCCAATGTAAGATTCCAGTGACTTGAGTTTTAAATTTTAGTATTTTCTTGTAGTGCTTTGAGCTGCAGTTAGCTGACTGTGGATATAATAGCTTGTCATTTTGCAGCTTCCTTTAATAATATTTTATTTGCTACTGCTCATGAAAAATTGGATTTTGTGGTTTGCATGCCATTACACAGGAATTCCACAACTGAGTAAAGAAAAGAATTGATTTCTTGTACTAGGTGCCCTTCTCTTAAAAGCGAGTTTTCCCATTTGCCCAGAATATTCTTCACTGCTCTCTTTACATCTTGAAGTGTCTGTGAAGATGTGCGAAACTAACAGTTGCAAAATTCTTGTTCTGTTCCATGTTGTATCTGTCTTGAGGATTTAGTTAAAAACACACTGTGTTTCTTTCTGAGGTCTGGAGAATGAAGACCAGCCTGTCACTGGTCTTCTCTCTGTGTGCTGTCCACCGTCCTACCTCACCCACACCTCTCTTTCCTGAATCACCTCTCTCTCTCCATTCTAATTCTCATTTCCGGGTTTCAGAGGTAATTTCTCCTTATTTCCATCCCAGTTTGTTCCTCTGACGCAGGCTTTTCCACCTTCTCTCTCTGCCTTTATCCAAATCTCTTTTCTGGCTGGTTCTCTCCTGGCTTTTGAAGCACTGTCGTGCAGCTGCATGCTTCTCTGCCCGCTATGCTTTTTAGTCCTCTCCAACTCTGTGTGCTGTCGTGGTAGATTTGCCCCCCTTGGCTGTACTGTTGTTTTTAGCAGTGCCTGAGAGTACACAGCCATTTCTTTTAGTGCAAATCTTGAGGAATAGTTCATAGTTCTATGCAACACATGTGGTGTTGCCGACAAGTAGAACACGTTTGTTACAAACCCCTTGAAACAACAGGAAATAGTTACATTAAAACGGTGAATTACAGGAAGAAAAATAATCAGTAGAGGTAGTGGAAATTGACTTTTTGTAGATTATGTTTCCTTCTGAGTGATAAAAATAATGGAAATTCTAATCAGGATCTTTAAGTTGGATTCTGCCAGAATCTTGTAGCTGTAATCGTTTTACTTGAATGTTCTGTTATAGTTTCATAGAGATCTTATTATATTATATTAGGCTGTAGTCAACTGATCTACTTTTTTTTTTTTTTCTCTTGGTTGAAGTTCTTACTATCCTTATGGGTCCTAAACTTCTACAGTGCTTTTTTAAAAAATTTATCCCTCCTCCCACCCATCTCCCCACCTAAAAATCGCTCTTTTTGGGACTGTGCTAAGACCTTTTCAAGCGGATGTAAGGTACTACTCCCTTTGGAGCCAGTTACTGTTGAGAGCTGTGTACCTTGTAGGAGCTGGTTTTGAACAGTCTGTGCATTCCCAGTGCACAACTTGCTGTGACTAATTAGACTTTTTTGGGAGCACTTTCACCCATTTAGTAGTTTGAGGAATGAAAGACTAAATTTGAAACTTCAGTCTTCTAGCTGATTTTTTCGTTGTCTACAAAACAAGTTTTGTTGGGGCTTTAAGTCCATTAAAAAAAGTGGTTATTTTCTTTACCTTTGCTGTGATTACTTCTGGAAAGCATAAAATATAGCTTAAAATGTCAGTTGAGCTGAGAGGTGAAACAAGCTAGACTTCACTGACATGTTATTCAAAACACAATCCAGCAAAACTGAAAACCCAGAAATGAGCTGGATATGCCAAAAATGGCCTGTTCTGCTTATGTGTAGTACTCAGATGGTTATTTCCAGTGCTGACAGCAGAAGTTGATATTAAATAATTGTATTTAATACTCATGAGAGAAAAGCTCAGTGCAAGACTGTCTAGGAGGGGAAGGTGATTTAAAAAAAATTAAGCAGAACTGTTTTTATTCATGTGCATGTCTTTGTAGATTTTGCTCACTGACTTTCTTACAGCCATTCTCTGACCTTAACATATTCATCTTTCCTGAGGTGTCCAAGCGGTCTGGCTAGGATTGGTTGTTGAGGTATGGCAGACAAGGGAACACTGAATTTCAAGCCCTCATCACAGATTTTTCTTCTTGAATGGTAATTCTCTGTGATTTCTGCAGACTGTCTGCTCAGGCCAGGTTGTGTTCTGTGGTGCCATTGCTGCCTTCTTAGCTGTGGTATGGCCTGGCTGCAGTTACTGCTCCACCCAGCAGCTGCTTGTTTCCTGCTTCACAGGGGTTCTTCCTAGGATTTACAGCTGCTCTATTCATTACGACTTGATCCACAGACACCATTCTTCTACAGCCTCATCTGCCATTTCGCCTGGTGCCTTTGTACACTCCAGCTGCCATGTGCACTGCCTGTGTGTAAAACAGTTTAGCACTGACACTAATTAACATTTTGTCCAGAAGAGAAGGCTGAACATTAAATACGGAAGTGACAACCACATAAGTGTATATTGAGACCTAGAAAGTGAGACATACCTATGGTTTATAATGTAAGACAAATGCATGTGTTAAAATACAAGTCAAGGAACCTTCAAAAAATGTTTTAAGAAAGCGTCTTTTAATAAAGCCACCTGTTGGTGTACTTATAAAACATGAATGGTTTCCTTTAGTTTGTCAAGTTACTTATAAATAACAGACAATGGCTGATATCATTAAGAAATTGCTTAAGGCGCCTGAGAGGGAAAAGCTAGTATTTGGTTGCCTGTATTTGTATTTAAAATTGCATTTGGTGTATGTCTGAAGTACTTTTTATTTATTGCTTTCTCTTATTAAACAGTTCCCCAAACAGTGATATTTTAACGAGTCATTTCACTGTCTCTAACTGTATTAAGTTTTTATCTGAATGCTATTAAAAATCCAGGACATGCCTATGGTATCTGTATAGTGAAATCAGAAGCATCACGTATGTTAGATGCTGTGAATATGAGAGGGTGTTGTAGTAGATATGCAAGGTATCATTACAGTAGCATCAGAGGCAAGACAATTTTGAATGGTGGCTACTGTATTTGGCCTATAAAAATCCTAATTGTAGCTCTGATTTTAAAAAAACGCTTACTATTTATTTAAATTCAATACAGAGAATAGATTCTATTATTGGAGGTAACAGAAAAATGTGATTTTCTACATAAATTAAAAATTGCCTTCAAATTTGTACAGCATGATAATTTATTTAGGCAATATAATATCTCTATATATAGCAAGACTCTTTTTCTCTAAACAGTCTACTGGTCAACTTAAAATTACGTTGATGGAATCACCTTGTGACTTTAGTAATCATTAAGAAAATAGTGTCTTCACCTAAAAAGTTTATAAAATATTTACTGGTCAAATATAAGCATAGAAAATATTTGCTGGTCAAATATAAGCATAGAAATGAAATTATCACATATAAAATTAAGATGCAAATAGGAAATATTTATTAAAGTACATGCAGGATTTTGTGAAATTCCTGACTTTATTAAAAACTTCTTGTGAATGTGTCTGACATTTTTAATAGAAGTTACCACACAACTGTGTTCCATGAAAACAGAGCATTGTGACAGCAAATGAAAAGATTATGATCAGCTAGCCAAATTCATGAATTAAAGTAGTGTCATTTAAAGTACAAATATGTAAGTCTTGTCTGCTGTGGTGAAGTATTACATGTTTCAAAGTCAGAAAAAATAACTAGTAAGTAAATGTGTTAGATAGCCTGATAGATAAATTAGTGGTAAATGATTAGTTTTATATTTGAGTTTCAGACTCTTGCATTGGAATTTTAAACCAAGGAACATAAGCATAGATACAAATGTGTGATGTGAGATGCTTTTCTGGAAGGTATAGAAAGCAGAAGTTCCTAAAGTCATGGGACTTCCACTGTACAGGTTGTACAGTATTTAAAACTACTGTGCTTTAAAAGTGAGTTTATAATATTTTCTACTGGAGTGTACATAGAACTTGCAAGATTTTCCTTTTGCTTATGAGCACCTTAAAAACCAGCATTTGTGAGCACTGTTTTCCTCCTGCTGCAAATGATTATGAGTTATATACATTATATTCATGGTATTAATTATATATCAGATTTGATTTTGAGAATCACAAGAGAGATGAGTAAAAAAAAGCTCCTCCTGTAGTATCTTTGGTTAGTAAATGAGATACTCAATGCAAGAAATAATGATGATTCCTTGGTCCTGTCTAACAAGGTTCTTGTCCTACATTTTTAAAAAGAAAGCTAAAACAAAAACTTAAACCTTCTCATGCCTGAGCAGGTAGAGAAAGGGTGTTCTTTGGCCATTCTGCAAAGCAGATTTTGAAGTACACGGAACTAGCTGTGAATAGACTGTGAAATTAAAGCTGCAATGTTGTTTTTCATTAGTGGGTTTCGGGAAAATATTGTAGGACTTGCATACTAGTATTGAAAAGTGGCATCAGCATTTCACTAGAACATTTTAAAATACTTCAGTTGTGTGATTTTCCTGGTTGTGATTAATCTGCAGCTTTTTATATTCTGATACATGCTGTACCTTTTGTTGGAAATTCTTTTAGTAGTGATGCTTACCAGTATATAAAAATTCTTTTGCTGTGTGAGCTTGCCCTGGGAACAAGCAAAACTCTGAATTTTAGCAATTTTTAAATACCGGATACTTTCAGAGGTACATTACAGAAAGTCTGACACTTTCTTTCTGGCTTGTGTTTCATCACTGGAGTTTTGTATTTATATATGTATTAAGCTACATGTCTGATTTAAAAGATTTATGCTATAACATGAATATAGTCAGTAAAGTGGTATGTTATAGTCACAGTAAATACAATTTCTGTGCATAAAGGGAAGTCTTTTTATACAGGGTAAATAGATTCCAAGATTTAAAATTGACCCAGTAAGTTAATGGTATTAGCAAACAAAGCCTGCTGTAATTTGAGATAAAGGCTGTAAGTAATCCTTTTTCCCCTAGCTTTTCTCTTGCAGTGTTTCATTATGGATGCCTTATACCTGTGTGATGAGTAAGCTCCTGTGCTGTTCTCCTATATAAAATCAACTGTTAATTACTCCACTGTGTGATAGGGCTCATTATAAGATATGAGAACTGGCTGGATAAGAGAGGATTTCTTCAGTCTGTGTTGGGACTTATACCCACTGGAGACAAATTTATACTCTATGGCTGTGTTTGCTTTTAGAAAATTGGGCAGTTGTAATCGTGATTGTAAACACAGTAGTTCAGCTGGGGTTTGCTTCTGAAAATCATTTCTAGGTCAGACGCTTAGTTCAGACAGCCATTAAGTATTTTGTTTCTAAATAGTGAGTTTTAAAAAGTTTGCAATTACATTTCCTACAGCTAAAAAAGAAGAAGCTTTTTTTTAAAAAACTTCATAATTAAGCTTTGAAAAACACTTGAGATCTCAACACTGTATTTTTTAATCTGTTTGAATTATGACTCCATTATTTTGCTAGTTTGATCCCCACTCACAGCAAGGTGACCTTACACTTTGCACTTTCTACAGTTCAGTATTTAATGAAGAAATGTGGAGTAAAATGTTTCTCCTTTCAAGAGCAGAATCACAGAAAAGAGAGAATTAGAAATTTGTTTTCATGTTTGCCTAGAAGACCTTGTGCTTCATGTGGTGTATTTTTGTTTATAAGTCTCCAGGTATTGTTCTCTTTCCTCTCACAGGTTTAGACTGTTTAAATGCAGAGATTGTTTCAGAGTAGAGCAGATCTTGAAAGAAAGGGGTTGAGATTTCAGCCATACTTTTTTGAGATATAAACTGTCCTGCTTGTTTTGAGACATGACCACAATTTGTACCTGATGGTGCAGTCTCCTTCCCTACAAGGCAGGAGTACTCAAACCTGTCCTCTTGTTCTCTTACAATGATATGTGAAAGGCTGGGAGATGAAATTAAAACATGCTTCTGTACTCTGACTTCAAACGTATGAGTCATGTCAGGAGGAGGATGATGCACACTTCATGGGTCTAAACTGCTCAGAAACATGCCAGAGTCTGATCCTGTTGGGGAGGATTGCATTGCGAAGGCATCCCATCATGGCCACTGTGAAGATGATGGATAACCACGTACCCATATGTGTTTGGGTCTCTTGCTCCATCAGCACTCCCTATGCTCCTTCTTTGAATTTCAATGCTGTAGAAGTCCTTTTTGGCACTCCAGATAACTTCTCTGTCTTTCCTGGATGTCACAACTCCATGGAAAATTCTTCTCAATTCCAGAGTTACTATTTAATTTGTTCTCCTGAAAGGGGAATTAGTTACTTGCAGTACAGAATACTCATTATGTTAAAATTTTTGAAAACTGTTCTCTTGTGGCAGGGTCTTTATAGTAAGCATCATAGTGAATTCTTTCCTTCAATATATTGGCATAATATATATGGGGCGAAAGTTTCTTGTTTGATTTTTTTTTTCATTCAGAGCATCAGCTATTAAAGCTTTTCATTACTGCAGACTTTTGTCCTTTGTTTATGGGTTTTGTTATCACATTAGCAGAGATACAATGGTGTGACTGTGTTTGGAATTTCCAGCTATATCCATAAAGCATGTTGCCTGTGTAGAAATTAGATTAATATAAAGTAACTTTAATCTTAAAAATGACATCAGTTTTCTTTGAGGAGTGTGTTTACATCTTTTGTACTTCAGCACTACAAAGCATCATGCAAGTGATAAGATCAGCACTACAAAATAAAATCTTATGTGGGGTTTTGGAGTTTGAGCTTTTCTGGTTTACAGTTGTAGGTTACTTGCTTAAATTTAGATCTATTTCTACGTAGTACCAAATAGTATCTCACCATTTTTGAATATGGTAGTGCAATTTAAAAGGCAAGCAGTAGGGCTAGTCATAGTTCTAGTGTTGTTTGTGGGTAACAAAGTGGTTTACTTTCAATTGCCTGTGAATTTGTTGTCATTATTAGACAATCTTTGAAGTGACTGCTGAGCAATCTTACTTTTGCCTTATTTTAATGTTACTGTTCAAAAATGTAGCTGTAACCTTTTAAATGTCTTTTAAGTATTCCTAAACCATGGACTTTTAATTACAATAGCATTTATTGAAGATTATTAAAGTAAGTGCAATTTCAATTTATTATCTAAAACAAAGTTCAGTGTCATGTGGCACTAATTAATGACAGAAATGTTAATATTCACACAGTATGCGTGATGTAGAGGTTTTTGTTTTGTTGCTTTCTTGTATATAAATGGGAAGGATATGGTAATTTTTCTTCTTTTTTTTCTCTTTTCCCCCACTGCATTTATTTATGTGGCATTTATTTTATATGCAATGTGTTTAAATATTTGAGGAAAGACAAACAAGCAAGACCTTTAAAATTGGGTCCTTACAGAGGTTATATGTTAGTGTTTTGGTATTGTCATTTTAAAGCGATGCTTTAGGATTATTTCCAGTAAAGCAGTGAGCAACATCCTTCCCTCTCCGCACCCCAAAACAAGCTAAAAACCTAGTCTGTTTCTGTTCATGAGATAATCTAATAAATTACTAAGACTTCGTTTTCTTGATGTTGTCTTTTCAAAATATGTTTTTGACAATGTTCACACATGTCTTGGTTTGAAGACAGGTGTCTGCTAAGGAAGGTGGGAACCTC
>VZTX01008489.1:162470-193858 GCA_013400915.1 Pardalotus punctatus | reverse complement strand
AGCTCTTTGTCTCTTACAAAAGGAGTTAACAGTCCTTAAGTATCCAGCCATTAGTAACCCAGCGCACAGGATGGGGAAAAATTCCACACTGCTCAACCTCCAAAAACACAGAACTTGTAAAAGTACGTGGATCTTGGGGAAGCAGTCTTCATTGATTTATGTGTCTGTGTGAACACAGTCCAAGCTCAGACATAACTGTGTATCAAGACACTCAAAAGGAACATCAAGGCATTCAGCACCTTCCGGAGCTGCTGAGAATTTAGCAGGATCAAGCTCTAATTGCATTTTAATGCTCTTTCTCTAACAGTCTTATACATCACTATTGGATGTTACAGCACTATGATCTGAAAATCAAATGGTCGTCTTTAAGCTTACACAAGCTACTGTATAAGCTATTAAAACTAAAGTTCTTTTGAAAGTAATTTAAACTAGTTATTGAAGCTGAACTCCATCATGGAAGGTGTTTACATTGATATTGTGGACTTGCTCACACACTTATTTGAAAACAGTAGTTGGAACAATATTTTAGGTTAAAATTATTAAATGTGAAGAGCTTTGAGTAGTCTTGTGATTTATACCTAGAAGTTCTAATTTTTTTTGCCCCTAGTGAGTACACATTACAGCAAATTTCTGCCAGATCCTGTAGACTTGAGTAACACTAGGAGTAGCTGATGTTTCAGCATTAGTGATGTCCTTAAGCTGCTAGACTGCTGGAGTCAATCCTGAAGATTGGTTTAGCTTTAGGGGGTGTAATATATAGGTGGCACAGTAGAGCTTTTTGAGAGTTTGGAATGATGCAACATCAAAAGCTGCAGGAAAGATATATGAAGTTATCTCTAACTACTTCTGAATTTCTTTTCTCTGAACATTTCTGTGCATAAAACTTTACCATCATAGAAACTACTCCCAAGCTTTCTTTGCTTTCCTTAGTTTTGAAAACTGTTTGTAAAATACTCTGCCTGTCCAGTCCCCTTTCCCCTCCACTCCCCCCAAATTAGTTCAATTTTTAGGTGGAGCAGTTGATAAAATCTGACAATGAGTACTATCTCCACATTCTTAAGACATATCAGTTATTAAAATTCAGGTAATGGATCATATTCAGAAATTCCTGTGTTTCATCCCCCTTTCCCATGTTAGAAGGAAGCCTGGGAGACTTCACCACGCTGAAACTTTTTTTTTACCTAAAGGAATCCTTGGATGACGTGGAGCTATTGCGGTAAACTGGTGATCCTGTGTTTCACCTGCAATTAGACAGGTGTGGCAAGGAACCAGAGACTCAGTTTTGGAGGCTTCTATCAATGAGCAGCTCTCTGAAAGAAGCTGTTGTCACAGAAAGATCAGCGTGAAGGGTGCAATATTTATTATTCTGCAACTGGCTTCCAGCTACAGACAGAAAGGGAAATGCAAAAGAAATAGTGATCACTTACAGCCAGTTCAGATTTCCTCTGAATCTTTCAAACACAGAGAATCTGGGCCAGTGCATTAGCACAAGTTTATATTTATCTGCAAAAAATGTCATGATTATATTATTTTCCTAACCTACCAGTTTATTGTCATACCATGAAAAGAATATACTTTCTGCATCTTACTGGACATAGTATCAAATGATCTTGCACCAGCTTTATTCTAAGGATACAGGAATTTATGGGAGTTGTAAGTAAATTATGATAGAGACTAATTGCCGTGGTTAGAGGATAAAGTAGTCTTCATTATAGGCAAAATATGCCTAAATACATATTTGCAGGAAATAATTCTGCTACAAGAGAGGATTTTGCTTGCAAATGAAACTTGTAAGATTAGGGTATACCAGGTATTCTTTTACATTTATCACCTTGCCTTGTTGCAGGTCCAGTGCCATCACATGGTATCTGAAGGCATTGTCAGTTTTGTTGTGGCCGCTAGATCATTGTCCCAAAAATAACATTTTCTCAGCTTTTGTGCTTTCCCTTTTGATTTCTGATGTGGATTTAGGTGATCTTCTTCCCACAGTTAGGTCATAAGGGGAGAGGGTGGGTTTCAGGTATTATTTTATAAGAACCACTTTTTCTGATAGCAGGTGAATTAGAGATACTCTGCCAGCGTCTAATACTACTGGAGTTAGTGGGATATTGGCATGATCACTGGCTCTGGAGATTAGGAGTGTCTGCAGCAGACTCCCTACTGCAGTTGCCACAATAGCTTCAACTGTTAAGAGCTTAGTAGTGAAGACAGTGTAGAGTCTTTGGCATTGGCTGACCAGGTAATTTTTAACTGCCACAATTTTCTTGAGGAAAAGCAAGGATAACCTAAACAGAATTTTCTGGGAATGGGACTTCCTTAGTTTTCAAACATGCACAAATTGCAGGTTTCTCAGGATTTGAATCACAAAGATCCTTTGTGATGGGAAATTTCACTATTTCAGTGCAGTATTTCCTACCAATTTATCCTGCTGTGTTCAAGTAATGGTGTTGTTATCAGCATGCATTTTTTTAGTGAAGATAATATTCTAAACTGGGTAACACTAGTTGTACTTTTGACCCAGAAAGAAAATACAAAAAAAATATGGGAAATACTTCTATGTAAACAAAACTTAATATCTATATGCTATTGCAAGCTTTTGCTCAAAGTAATGCTTCTACCACAGTAGTTGGTTTATCATGAAAATACATAATTGAAAGTTTGACATTTTCTGAAATTTTCTTTTTACTGTTCACACCTGGTATTAAATGCATTGAATTTGTTATAGAGAATTCAGGGCTTAGCACAAATTCTTCTCTGGTTACCTATATTGCTGATACTGGTTGATTAATGAAAATTTTCACCTTTTTCCTGAATTTCTAGCATCTTGCATTAACAACAGTGTTATTAAGGAAAATTTGAGTTGACTGTTTCACCTGAAGCTGATGAGGTCTCACTAGGAGAACTCTTTCTAATTGGGTAGAAGATGTTAGTAAATACTAATATGAAAATGAGAGAGTAGTAGAAGGCAGTAGTAGGTAGTAAGAATTATGTGAGCAATGAAATAATTTGGCTTGCTTAGCCTGAAAAAGGGAAGACTTAAGCATGATATTACAAGCCCTTCATGAGGTTCTTTTAAAGGCAATGTTGTTTGTTCTCTCTGTCCAAGCAAAATAAGATACAAAAGAGGTTATACTTCAGTGGTATGAAAGATGATTTACATTACCTTTTAGGAAAACATTTTCTTACTCAAAGGCAATTGGATCATGAAATGTCCATTATTAGGTATTTTGAAGAGCTTGTGTTGTACCTAGAACAGCTCTGAGAAATATTTTTCAGGGCAGAATAAACAGAATCTAAAGTTCCCCATGTGCAATGTATTTATTATTCCAGTATGCAAGTCACTTCTGTGTGACACCTGTACTCAAGCAAATGCAGGTAACAACCAAACACATTCTCTTTATGATCTGGTAGAGAGTAAATAGAGCTGGATTTATTTTTCCTTCAAAAATTTCTTGCCAAGAGATTAAGAGCTGTGGAACAACAAGGTATATGGAATTTTAAAAACTTGTGCATCTGTCCAGCTATCTATCTATCTATCTATCTGTCTGTCTGTCTATGCACGTACTCTCACTGGAAGTTCTACATGAGAAATTTGTGCTGTTGGTAGCAGGTAAAGGTTTTTAATATGCACATAAATTCTGGGAAGTTAGGATTTTGGAAAATTTTGTTATACACTAAATTGATGAGAGAGTTTGTAAATACATGTCAGTTCTCTATGAGCTGTCTCTAAGAGAAAATCCTCTTAATATATAGGACGTTTATCAGACTCTGTTTTTTCTACAGTTTGTTTCAAGAATTCCAAATTAATTTTTGCTGAATTCATTTAATGTTTTCTTTCAGATACTAAATCTCAACAAGATCTCCCAATAATTGTATATCAGAGTTTTCCTTTTTGTCAGAAAACTTGCTAAAATTGCAAATAGTGATTAATATTTTTCTCTTATCTCATCTTAACCATCTTGGGTAAATTATTTCAGATATGATAAAAACAAAACATTGCCAGCTACCCTTATATGTTAATTTCAAAGATGGAAAAAATATATACATTATAGGATACCAAAAAAATTAAGTGAAACTCTTGAGTTAAGTACAGACAGAAAATTGCAACTCCAATGGGATCTGTTCCCATGTGAAGGAGGAAAAGTTGCAGAAAAAGGTTTTTTTTTGCAAATGGATGAAGAGCAGCTGAATAGACTAGGTGAAACTCAGGCCTGATTTAAAGTGGAATATCCGGGAAATGAAGGAATATTGTGAAAAGACTGAGTATACCTCATATATTGTAGTGTCAGAGAGCAGCCTTCTGTTCTTTGGTAAATAGGATTAATTGCCATCTTTAAATTGTGTAATTTAAAAAAAGGAACTAAAAAAAGAGGCAACTAAAACCAACTATCCTTTGTTAAGTAGCTCAAGTTGAGGTTTTAGTCCTTTCTCTTCAACCCAGCAATTTTTGAGAAGGGAGTGCCTACCGATTATCAAGTATATTAAAACCCCCTTCTTAACGGAAAGAAGGAAGTTGAGAGTTTCAGCTTTATTTGGTGTCCTTCACTTTGCTGGTTATTTCTTAATTTTTGCTTATTAAGTAATATTGGATATGAGCAACTTGAATGATTTCTTTATTTTCCCTGAAAATGTTGTAATTAAAATACTGCAGACTGGATTAGTGTCTGCCCTTACCCTATCAATGGATTGATGCAATGATTGCCTTTCAATACCAAGAGGACTATTTGCAATATTTGCACAATCCATTTGTTGTTCTAAAATTTTAGTCCAATCCTTTGTCTGTAAATAGATTTGCATATTCATTAAACCATTCAAAAATTCACTTTGGCTCCTTATTTGTTTGAAAAAAAGCGAAGCATATTGCTCACGAAGTTGAAGAGATAATTGAGATCTGGATTTTAACAAAAATGCCATTTCTACAAATTATTCTTTCCACCTCCAGTTTGACAACAAAATAATATTTTAAGTGTACACTTCTAGTTTTGACAATGTTAATCAACACATGCACTACTTGTTAACAGCAAGTTCCCTCTGTATAATCAGAAAATCCAGCATACTTAGATATGTTTGAGCCTTTTATTATTACTTAGATTAATATGTTCCCATGTTGGTATAAGGTAAGATTGCTGTCTTTTCTTCTGTGCTTTACTTGATTTTTAGTTTTGTTCAATTTGTCCTCATATGGCTAAAGAATATCTAAGATTCTGCTTGTGAGAAATCCTGAGATTTCTTGTTCTTCCCTTTCCCTTAAATCCGTGTTTCAAATTAAATTCCTCTACAGAAATTAAGGTTCAGTCTAAAGATTGCTATTCCATGACTTTCATTATTCTTTTCTGAAATGTCCCGGAATACATACGCCTAAAACTGATATGTTTTGATGTTATGAAAGATTGGAGAAAAATTACCTTGTTTATCATCACAAACATTTTTGGCTGGCTTGTCACAGATACTCAGACATACGTATCGTTAAGGATACCTTTCAGAAAGGAACAGATTTTAGTCTAGAGTCTGTATTAAGGATATATTTGCATCTCATGCACTAGCATAAACATTCCTGTTTTGTTCTACTATGTGTAATTGCCACCGATATCCTTGCTAAAGCCTTTTTTCAGGTGTTGCTCAGTGTTATGTTGTGGTTCCCAAATGTATGTCTGTGTGTGCTTTATAAAATGTGATTGTCTATATACTCAAGTTCTTCCATACTCAGACTTCATGGTCTTTACGACTGTTGAATGCTTGCTGAGAATCCAGCTTGGCTTTCATTGTTCTAGGAAGACCAAACAAATTGGTCTATGAAAATAATGTGTTATAGCACATTTTCTAACCCTGATTCTTGAAAGAGACTAGTGCACAGCAAATGCCAACATTGATTAAAAACTTTCTTTTCAGTGTTTTAAGAAACCTACATATGTTCTTTCTTTATACATAGTAGCTAGACAGCGGATACCCATCTGTTTCTGTTTGTCATGGCCAAATGTACAAAAATCTGTTTGTACTGATGGTACTTGTTCATCCGGACTAACATGAGTGAAATGTTCTATTTATGAATTACAAGATATAAAATGATATAATTTCCCAGTATTGTTCAGGAAGGTTATTGCAAGGGATGATTGGTAGGTGCTAAAAGGCTTGTTGCATACTACATTTTATTAGCTAAATTACTCTTAGGCAGAAATTATTAGTCAGAAACACCAAGTGGGTCTGTTTCTTTGGTGTTCCGTCTTACAGCAGTGATGATTAGCATGAACAGTAACTGCATGTGCCTGATACTCTTTAGCTCAGGGAAAGGAGGATAATGACTTTGGCACTTACTCTTTATTTATAATGCTTTGAAAACATGTGTGAAAGCTGCCTGGTGCATAGTTGCTTAGCAGCATGGTATGCTACCTAATGCGTTCAGGAGTTTCCTCATAGATATGACTACAAAACTATTTCTGCTCTTTATGGCACATTCAGCTTATTAGGTTTTCTTTTTTTTTTTCCTTTTTATTTATCTTATTATTTCGCCAGAAGCTCATTTTATATTATCCCTTTGGAGTCATGTCTGTTTACTCTAAAATTTCCAGCCGGCGTTATCACTGGTTCAGCTGTACAGCTGGCAGGAGCAGTGAGAGCTGCAGCATATGCAAGGTGCTGAAAGCTCTTGGCAACTTTGCTTTTTCTCTTTCTAAATATGCTATGGGCAAAGTTTGTACAATGGAAATTTGCCTCTTGTAGCTTACATCACTGTGGCTTCTGGGTGGGTACAGGCTGGTAGTAAGAATATGAGAATTCTTTTAATAAAATGTTGGTGCAAAATCAGCATGGGTTTTCTGCATAGCTGTTGGGAGCCCAGTGATAATCCTTCTGTGGCCTGTGTCATGGTTGCCAAGTAAGATTTGATATGGCTTCTTCTTCCATAGCTTTCAGCAGTGCTCTTTTCAAGAGTGCTTAATTGGATAAGGAGATAGTTGAAGAGTTAAGTGAGGCAGCCTCTGAAAAAAGGCTGATTCCTGTTGGACAAGTTTTCTATTATGTTGAAGAAAAAGAATGCTTTTTTAATAGCATTCTGTAAAGTGAGAAGCTGTAAAAGCCCTGTGCTTTGCCTAATAAAAAGCCACCTCTTGGGAGAGGAGAGCTTGTAGAATTATGAGAAATTGATCAGAAAGTTACTGATTTTATGGAAACTAAAAGTAAACAAACCTTGATATTGTAATCTTAGGATACACACCTTAGGATGCATAAGTGATTGTAACTGTGGAAAATCACAGTAAGAACCCACTAACTGATACTCAAGCATAACAAAAGGCAAGTCCATTTAAGATTTAGACATTTTACAAGTTTAAAGGAAAGAATTTGAATAACCAAAGAAGAGATAACAACAAAATAAAGGGCCGAAATATTTAATAATGGAACAATAACAATGTTAAATAGATAGTGCAAATGGCAAGATTTCCCAGCAATATTAATTTGGCTGTAACAGGAGATTCAGTTTGTGGATTAAAACTGAAATTATTCAGGATAAATCCTTTTGTCTTGAGTCAGCTGTCAGATTTTCGTACTTTTTCTACCAATGCAACAGAGATTTCTGCCTGGAATGTTTTGTCTGCATTAAGTGTAGTTTCATAATAATACACATCACAAATCAATATGATTTTGAAACAAACCCGCAAATAACTACTTTGCCTTTTGCAGGATGAAATAGTAAACTGTCAGTTGTAATCTTGGAAATTTTTTCCAGCTTCTTTAGAGTTTTAAGATTGTGTATTTTACCAAGCATTTTAACAGTTTGTCACACTTACAGGTTTTTTCCCCACAAGTAAAATCAGTTCGTCACAATGATATTAGGTGTGAGGGAAAACAGTACAGTGCTGTTGTCCTTGTATAGTTAATTTTTGTGCTCTCAGCTCACCCCATTGTCATGGGTTAGTCTTGGCTGAAGAATGAACACCTGCTCAGCTGCTTGGTGGGTCACCAACTACTGCTGTGGATTCAACTTGTGAAAACATAATTTAATTTGTTGGCAATTAAAATACATTTGGATAGTGAGAAACAAACTTTAAAACAGCACCTTTCTTCCTTCACCTTTGAGATTAATCTTCAGATTTCATTCCTAACCCTTCCAACCCTTTCCTTTCCTGACGGTCATGGGGGAGAAAACGATGTGTACTCAGTGTACAGGAATTTTCTCTGTGCCACTCTGGCCTTCTGTCACTTTTCCTCTGCTTCTGTGTGGGCTTAGCCCACAGGTCACAGTACTTTTAGGCTTCCAGCTGCTCTGGTATGGACTCTTCACAGGCTGCTGGGAAGTACCTGCTCTGCCATGGAGACCACCTTCCCTTTTCCTTTGACCTTGGTATTCCCTCCCCCACTTCTCACTCTGTTTTTTGTTCCCTCCTCCTCTTAATGCCTGTTAGCTTTTCCCTTTGTTAAGCATGTTTCTGCTGAGTCTCCTTCATCATGGCTGCAAGGCTAAGTCATGGCCTGGGGTTGGTCCATGGGGCTGGCTGGAATGGGTGATGTCCAGCACTGGGCAACCTCTGGCCTCTCCCCATGGAGGCTGCCCCTACAGCTCCCCCATGCCAACACTGTGGTGCTATGGGCACACAATGCAGTGATTTATACTATCTAGATAATTTTCAGTTTCTGTTTTTATTCTACTTTTAATCTTCAAGCAAAGGTTCATTATCCAGAATTGTTAAGAAATTACATTTTCATGATAATAATTTATTTAGTGGTATATATATGTTGTTGTAGTGCTTTAAAATCCCCGCATTTGTGATTTGGACTTTTGCTGTGTTATGCTGCTGCTGAGACTCAGATAAGCTTGAACCCTTGGAGAATTCACTGTTATTTGAATCATAGTGGCTTTGCTAATCCCCCTGCTATATTTCATTTTGGAATCTGTCTTTCCTTAAATGCCTGTCACATTTACATTTAAAAATGTGACATTACATCTATGCTACTTTTGGCTTTGGTTTTTATTATGCTGAGAATTCAAGATATGCCTTTCTGTTCTTATGGACAAATGCAGTATAACTGCAATTCTCTGGATACCATAGCTGATTATTAAGGTACAGCATATTCTCTGGGTAAAACAGTGTTGCTTTGTGGACTGACTTGTTTTGTACTGAGGTTTGAGGTATTGAGGGCATTAAATTTAATGAACATTTGCTTGTAGCACACGTCAAACTGCAAAATGGAAGTTAATCATAGCCTGTGCTAGCACATGTGTACTTAAATAAGTGGTAGTGTGTTTCTGTAATTTTAACATGCCTGAGAAATGAAAGTACTTCTCTTGCCCTAAAGGTGGATAGCTATGCTGGTTTTTCCACTAGTACCCCCCCTCCCCCCCTTTTAATTTTGTTCTTTTTAACCTGTTGTATTAGTTTGAAAACAAACCAGTGGGAAATCAGAAGTCAGGATTAAAATTTAACAGGAAAATTAAAAATAGGTGTAATAATACAAGGAAAAAGCACTGACAAAGTCAGATACAACCTGACACCCTGTTAGGGTGGTGGTAGCAGTCCAAATGAAGTAGTTCAGTTGAAGCGGTGATCCTGTGGAAGGTCTGGTCTCCTCCTGAAGGTCCAGTGGTAGCTCTTGTCCTCTGGGAACCCCATGGACAGGGCTCTCTTGGGCACTTCGAAGCCAGGTTATATCCAGGTGGGAATGCTTGGCTCCTCCCTCCTGGGTGGAGCATCTCACAATAGGATGAGGTAAATCCATGAGCCATGGGGTGGGTTCTTGATGGCCCATTGTCTGTTTTCAGGGGTGAGTCATAGCAGGAGATAACAGCTAATGCCCCACAGCTAGTGGTAATAGAATGCTTAAATACATCTCTACTGTAACCTAGGATGCCTGTGCTTGTAGATGAAGGTTAGTATAGGTATGTTAACCTAAGATACCATTGTACCTTCTTTTTCTGTATAGTCTCACAGAAGTATCTGGTTTATATTTCAAAAAATTCTGGTTTATGAAAATAATAAGTGTTTTGATATTAATTGCAATCTTAGGCAACAGCTTTTGTAACATAAAGTTACAAAATTATTGTAAAGCTGTCTTCAGAGTTAGTGGTGAGAAAAGGAACAGTAATATGTATGTATTATTTTTCCCCTTGTATACTTTGCTTTTTAATTACGACTCTCTTTTTCAAGTTTGTTTGGTTGGACGTTCAAAATCCCTATGTACTGAAAAAGCCTCATGAATGCTATGCATGAAATTGTTGCTATTGAGGTCACTGTGCCACAGGAAAAATGTTAAAGCTACTGTTTCGGTATATTTGCTGCTAAATGTTGATTAAGGGAGTCTGGTATTTCCATATTAAACATGACTCACTGTACACAACAAATGCCCAGATTCAGACTGATGCTTTTTGGAAAGATACAACGAATTGTTGGATGAGAGAAGTCTGATTTATTGGAGTTGTTTATTCTTGATCAACTCATTCAGCAAACTTAGTGAATCTGAAGAAAAAATGTGTTTTGTACAAAGAAGATTATAGTTTGAGAAAAGGTCAGCTTTTTATTTTCTTACACATACTGTTCCTGGTTTTTGTTCTCATTTGCAGTTAAAACAAACTTACGGTTCACCTGATGGCAACAAGCAGCTCTTGTGTTGTTGTTAGAAGCTGCACAACACATTCAAAACATTGTTCTCAGTGTGCCTTTGTAGCTGTGGTTAAAACGGTACTGGTTTAGTTCAGTCATACTAGAATATGCCCTGTGAGAACAGGGATATAACCCTATCAGAAGTTGCACATAATGAGTCACTTTATGGAATTTATATGCTATTAATGATAGCTCTTCGCTTCAGTCTGTTTTTTCTTAAAATATGTTAGCTTTTAAGTAGCAAGGGACAGCATTGCTCTAAGGAGTCATGAAGTCTCATGAGCAATAAGAAAGCTTAAATATATCAGGGATAACTACTTTATCAAAAGAAAGCCTGCTTATAGTGTATGACTAAAGATTTGAGTCCAAAGTATCAGAATAAATGACTATTAAAACTCTGAGCAACTTGTAATTGCATTAATATTAACATAAAAAATGAAAGTATGACAATAAAAGTTTTCCCCCTAGGAGAAAAGATCTTATGTCTTTGCCCTCTAGCTTATTGTAACTATACTCAAGCATGTTGACCACTACGTTTAAAATCTCCTGATGTTCAGCATTGATAGGTTTTTAATTAGTTCAGGAGAAATTCCTCAGACCTGGTGCTCAGCAGTTAAGTGAAGTATTCTAACTAGGCATCCTGAGTTTGTTTTTTTTTGTTTGTTTGGCTTTTTTGGTGGTTTTTGTTTGTTTGGTTGGTTGGTTGGTTTTTTCCTTCCTTTTTTCCTTTTTTTTCCTTTTTGTGATTTGACCCTTTATCAGTATTATGGGAAAAGTATTTCCTACTTCTTTCTCTGAGAATATGCAACCCTTTAAGTTTATGG
Organism: Pardalotus punctatus; assembly: GCA_013400915.1. NCBI lineage: Eukaryota > Metazoa > Chordata > Aves > Passeriformes > Pardalotidae > Pardalotus > Pardalotus punctatus. The sequence goes on along the minus strand of VZTX01008489.1, from coordinate 182,445 downwards.
ATTTATTAAACAATCATTTTTGCATTTTACCTTGGAGTGCAACCAGTCTCTTTACTTTGTCTTCTCTTTCTAACTAGTGGAATTTATAAAGGTTAATATGTATCATAAGTGAAGAGTTTCAAAATTCACCTTCCATAATCATTGATGGGGAAAATTTACTGGCTTTTAAACCTTGGGGAAGTTACCATTTTCAGTATATATTTATTGTTGTCTGGCATTGACATAAGTCTGGCATGTAAAGATATGTAGATCAAGTTGTAAACTATTTTATATGTTTCATAGGATCACGGATTAATTCAGGGCCCTGGTTCCACTGAGGCCAGTCTGCACTCATAGGGAAAAATTTTCCTTCTTATTTCCCATCTACATCACTTTTTTTTTCAGTGAACGACCATGATTTGTCACCCTTCTGTGATCCGCCACTCTTACTTTGTTCTCGTGGTAACCTCTCAAGGAGCAGAGGGGTGCTGTTGGTGTCCTCTTGAAACCACCTCGGCCATTTTCCCTGTTAAATGTGTTCATCTCACTCAGTCTCCAGATGCTTTTTTCTCTGACTGTCTTGAACCTCTGCTGCACTCATTCCTTTTTATCTACATTTTTCTTAAAGGCTAGGAGCTTGACATAGTTATCTATGTGGGATGTGAGCAGAAGGTGCTAAAAAGAAATTAGTCTTCCAAAATGAAGTAACAGGGTGGGTGAGTAGGGGTAGATGTGGGGGTGATTCTTATTTTTGGAGGAGGCGTTTGTTTGTTGGTTTATTTGTTTGTTTTTGTTGTTGTTAGATGACTTAAACCTGGGGCATTAAAGCATGCCAGGTACCATATTGTATTTTCCCCAGTCCATGTTAATTAGTAAACTGTAACAGTCTCCATTAAGAGTGTTGCCATGCCCATACAAAATTAGGTGAATAGAATGTAGGTTTTCTTTCTATAAACAAATATTTCATGCTGATAACCTTACCTCTATTTATTGCCAGTATTTCATAGTTTATGTACAAGTGATGTTATTTTTGTACACTAACTCATGTTATGAAAAATTACACTCTTCCTTGTTTGAGTAGGTGATCAACTTTCATTATATATCCAATAGTATCAATTTATTTTACCTTATTTCAGATTATTATAGACAGAGTTACAAATGCCATTAGGCATGTTTAAGAAAATGGCTGTATTCTCTGAGCAGCGCCATTCACTGTCACTACAGAAGTAAGATTGACATATTCCTCAGTCATACTGAAGAGGAAGTTAGTTTGTCATTTGTGTGTGTTTAGGCGTTTTTGGGTGATGGACTGATGGTTTCCTGAAACAGAAAATATTGCCTGGAAATTTCTAAGTGACTTTAAATATGCTTGAGCATTTACAGTTGGAAGGATGTGCAAATGTCTTTGGTCTGTGTTTTTTTATTCTTTGTGTCTGTCTTCTATTTCTAAGAACATTTTCATAGTTGGAGTTTAAACTAGTTCCTAGCCCTAGTTTGTGTCAAGCTGGATATCTTTGAAGCAGTGATTAACAGAAGATTCTTTCGCCATTTGAGACCAAGACACAGGAACAGAAGGGCCAAATGAAATATGACTTTTGAAAATATTGGAATTTCCATTTTAATTTATATTCTGTTATGCTACAAATTACATAGTGCCAGAGCTTTCTGTAGCATAAAAACTTGTCTGATCCGCAGTGATTCTCAGTAATGTACCTCTTGGTGCAAGTTACTTCAATTCTGACATTTTCTTCTGTAATTGGGACCGTAGATTAAAGTAATGCGATATTGTAGCTGAGTTTCTAAGAAATAACATTATTTCTAGTCTGTTAAAATGCACTGTCAGTTTTCTAATCAATTAACATTTAATCTCTGAACTAGAAGAGACCATTCTTGACAGACGGAAAGTATTTTTGACATTGTTAAGAATATGATGTATTTAAATGCACATCACCTTTACTCCCTGTTTGTTTAAAATTGTGATTTGATTAAGTTGTCATCAAAGTCCTGTGGAGACAGTTAACTGATCTATGGAGGAGTATATATTTTATAGTAAAATTACCAAAGTTAACTGGTGGCGTTGACCTGTAAACAATGTTAAAGTCTTTCTATTACCTGGTAACTTTCATAACGTAGATCACCTGGTTAATGGTAGTACTATAAACATTGTGCACCTGCACATCACTGTGTATTTCACTTGAGGGGAGAAGAAAGTGTTTAAACAGAGTAGGCTTGGAAGTAGGAGTGGCTTTAGTTTATGCTTGAACTGTGGAGTGCGAAACACTCAGAGTAGCATGGTACCATTTTATGGTCCAGGTGACAGTGTGGCTGTGTACACAATACTGTAATTCAATGGCTAGTCTGTTAAAGAAGCTACCATGAGGCTATTGTTACGATGAAGTAACTGAATCCCCCAGTAGTCAGGATGAAAAACAATGCATACACTCTTGATTGAGAAAACATTTATTCCAAGCCTAGCTCATAATGATGTATTTTCATGCCATGGCTTGGAGACATTAATTCAGACAATTGAAATTATTAGAAAAGTAGTATTGTCGGGAAAACGAGAATTATTGCAGAAGAACAGGCAGATTTAGAGATTCAGACTGCGTGCATGATCTTAGGTATCTGGATTAGACTTGTGCAAAACAGATATCCATGGACAGTGTTTTGTTGTTTAAACACTGTTTTTCATTCATTCATTAATTTGTTCCTGTAAGATTAAAACCTTCTTTCATTTAAAAGAGGTGTGAAAGGCTGCATACTGGTCACAGAGTCTGAAACAAGGGCTTGCAGACAGGCTGGCTTGTTACGTTTGAGCCCAGTTACAGGTTTAAGCTTTATTTCCTCTCTTGGCTAGCAGGCTTTGGGAATCATGAACTTTCAGGTTACATTAGGGAAAGAGTCTTTTCAGTTGAAGCAGAGAAGACTGATACAGATTGGTTTGCCTGTAATTATTTTAAATCTACTATCTCCTTCTCATTTTATTCAAATGTAAAATAGTTGCCACTTTTCCAAGTTTGGAGAAACTTATGTTTCCTGGGAATCTAGAAATGGTACTTGAACAAATAAACCCTAGTCATAAGTGATATTGTTGTGACAGAAGGGTGATGTGGCACAGCTTCTGGCAGAGGTATGAAAGCCAGCACAGTGTTAACACTTAGATTTCATTTGTTTGTTCAGTAATGTAAAAAGATGGACCTCTGGTGGCAGCTGGGACCTCATTGCTTAGAAATGCCTGAGACCTAAAGTCAATATAGCTGATGACTGTGTGAACTTTACAGGATGTTATTCAATAAAAGAAATGCAGTTGTAGATAGTATCAGTAACATTTTTTTTGTAGTGCTAGTGATATAAAAATGTCACTGCCATTGTAGAAGACCACAGAAAAGCTTGCCTGAAAGACTATGAAATTCTGAACATTTGTGTTCCAAAAAAGTTAATTCAAAAACTGTTGACAGGAAGGAATCTTTTTTGAAAGCAAATAGAAAAAGACACCCCTGGTTTATTGACAAGAGCAGAGTTAGCATGAAGAGCGATAGCAAAGGTACAGAAGTTGGACTGAGGTGCGAGCTACAATTTTATGTATAAATGCATTTTAGCTTTCTGGTTTTCTCCATATAGGCTGGATCCAGGACACCAAACTGTACTTGAGTTGTGGGTAACTAAATCCTGTAGCCCTGTTGCAGACCTGGTGGGTTTAGATACATTATCCTTGCAAGTATGTTAATCCCAGTACAAATATGAAAAAAACCACTTAGGCAATCTATGAATATATTTAAGCTAGCATCACAATTAAATTTTTATGCCTAGTAGAAGTGAATTTCCAGATTGGGGTCTGTTAAAATAGTTAAGAAAAAGATAAAAAAATACTTTTTTTCCTGTTCTTAATATTAGAGTGGGCAACTGGATAGGTCAAATGAGGAAGAAGATGTGGGGCATACATGTAATTCTGTGGATATTAATCAGAACTGAAAACCCATATAATAGGAATGAATTAGGCATATTTTCTCCTGGAGGTCAATGCTGAGTTCAAAGGCAGGACAAGAAAGGGCATAAAATAAAAGCATTTGCTTCTTGTGCAGTAGAAATGGACATCTTGATTCTGCTTTCATTTTGTCACTGGAACAAATTAATTACTTACATTAAATTGGAATTTTGCTTGTTAAGATTCCCAGAAATGGAGCATTAGTAAAGTTTCAACCTGGTTTAAAACCTGTGCCTAAAGAAATAGGAAAAATACATAGCTTTTTTACTTGAAGTGTACTGCTTGGTAGGTTTTTATTTTGTCAATTTCCTCCATAATCAGCCTGAAAGAAATACACATTAGAAGGAAATGAACTTCACAATCCAGACCTCATTTGGTAGGTACATAACAAAAGAGCTTATTCGTGGGAATACCTGTGGTAATTGCAGGCCTTTTGTTGGGTGATGTTTCATTTAATTTGATACTATATGAAGAATATGAACTTTTAGTAGGGCTTTTTAGCTTCTCTGTTTACTGCAGTTGACATCTTCCATAAGAATGTTGTCCTTGAAGAACAAGACGTAGCATATAATAAATCCATTCCAGTGCCTCCTGTATTTGTCTGCAGTAGTGAAGAAATTGCAAAGGGTCATTTTGACTTTTTAGCATAAAGGGTAGAAGATATGTTATTTGCTGAGTAAATGTTTCAGAGAAAAAATTATTTCGGGAAGATGGGCATCTAGTTTTGGAAAGGTTATCTTACTACAGTTTTGTCCTTTAGCACAAATATTTCACACAAGCTTGTGATTAATTTGGATCAACACAGTGTTTCTGACCCAGGCAGCAATAGTTATTTTTGGTTTAACTTAATTTTTCTTCTGTTTGTGATTCTCTTGAGCCCAGTTTTACTTTCCCCTTAAGCCACCTGTGTTCACAAAGCTTCTGATTCTGCAAGGCCTGGTGCATCCTCAGTTTCCATCCTCAGTCAGCGGAAGCTGAAGAACCCTTGTATTTTCTCAGAAGATAGAGGCAACTTAACAATGAATTAAAATGAATTAATTCCCAGTTGTCCTATCTTCCCTGATGTGATTTCATGATATACAAGTCTTGAGCTTAAATTGCTTGTTCTTTTCCAATAGGTTGGTTACAGTTGAAAAGAACATCAAGTAATGTTCCCCTTTTTGTGTCACGTCCTTCCCAGCGGCAAGTTTAGTGTTCACTGCATGTGTCTATTAAGCATTAATTCTCTAACTGTATTTAGTAAGAGAAAGCAATATGGTGCTTAGCAGTGTAAGAATCTTAATTCCTACAAAACATATGGCATAGAATTATCTACTTAAAGATGGAACAATCTGATAATAATTTGGTAGAGTGACATCTGCGCAATAAAATAAGATGCTGATCACACTGGAAAAGGAAACGCAAAAGTTGTATACTAACTATTCTGACATCACCAGAAATCCATTATCATTCCTCCATGGAATGTTAAAATTTAATGATCTAATTTGGTCTTATCACATGCAATATAAATAAAAAATAACCCTATAAAGTATTCAGAGGCCCTGCTGAACACAAAACTTCTAAATGCTATTTTCTAGGATTTGGTCTTACAACACTTACATATGTTTTAGAGGAAATAAGGGAATAAAGTTAGGAGAAAAATAAAAATTCTGTGGTCATTTCCATCCTTTACTGAAGGTGTTGACATATGCAGTTCTGTGCTTTCTGTAGTTTAATTTCTTCTCCTGTTGGCCCTGCTGTTGGGATATGTGATTTAAAATCAGTCTTTACTTTTGCAAAAAAAAAAAAAAGTGTTAACACAAGGACATAATTAGAGCTTTTACTTGAAGGAAATGACAGTGATGATTCAGTAAGGGCAATATAAAGGGTATTTGTGTTAGAATGCCAGATCTGAACTTGGAGAGAAAGCTCCTGCAAATCAGAACATAGACTTGTATTCCCTAAATTTATGAAAGTCTGCAAGGAAACATCACTTTATTTTTGAATGCACACGATTGAACATCGAGATGACAGATCTTCTGTTTTAGGCTTTTCAACTGAGGATTTCCCTTCCTTCATCAATTTTTCAAAGTGGAATAGAAATACCTGTAAATTTGGACACAGCATGGAAATTGAACTCAATTTGGTTTCTTAAGTTGTGATTCTTGATGAAAACTATTACAGAATGTACACTATTGTTTTCTTTAATTGAACTATTGATGACTTTTTAGATATTCATCAAGCAAGGAAAAGTGCTACTGAAATGATGAAAATGTGTAAAAAATTCTGATTATTAAGTTAAGTACTACATTAATGTAGTTCTCTGATAGAAATTGTTTAGTTATCTGGTTGCATAGAAAACTTTTTTACTTCAAGTCTTTAAGAGCAGATTTGATGGCAGTATTTCAGTTTTGCAATACTGAATCTATATCAATTGAATTTAATGTAGAATTAGAATAGTCAATACTGTTTCTTCTTGATCCTTTTTGCTCTTCTTTTAAATCTCATTTTTCCTCTTCAATTTACTGTGTCAAATAGCCAGGGAAAATGGCTTTTGTATTTCTTAATGGAAAGGTACTGCTGTTGACATTTTTTCTTTGTTTGTTTGTCTTTCCATTTTTTCCCCCAAAGGACATATTTATGAATGTAGAACGTATTTATGTTAGTTTTCTTCTTGGCAGTTAGTAGATCACAATAGAAAGGCATTTTTCAAGACATAAATAAAAGAACTGCATATAGTGATTTGGGTATTGCTGTATAAAACGTACAAATGTGGTGTTATTTTAAACCAGAAATAGAATTGGTTAGAATGAGTTAGAATTATCTAAGATTGGTTTTCAGTGCCTGCCAGGCTATAGAACTGATACCAGCTTGTTTAATGATAGATACCAGGCTAGCTGCAAGTGGGGATAGAACATTTCATAGAAATGTATGGAACTGGTGGGACTTAATACAGAGTTGATGCAGAAATCTCTTTCACTATTTAGGCATCTACTCTATGGTTAGTACACTTTCCACAGACTAAAAAGCAACTGGGATATCATACAGGACCATTTGTTCAGTCCTATCAGTTCTGTCTCTGCCAAATCAAACCTCCTGTAGAGGCTTCTCAGAGGGAAAGGTGTGTAACACAACATTATATTGTATTAAATGTGAACAAGATATTTCTGTGAAGTTAAGGACTTTAAATTTCAAAAGCACTTTTTTAATGATAAAAGTATTTTGGAAATGGACTAACAATCAGTAAAAGAATAAATTTTGTAGTTTTTAAGTAAGAATCACAGTAATGTGAAATCCATGCATAATGTCTTGTGTCTGTATGATTGTATGAATTGTCTGTATGATTGTCTGTATGAACAAAATATTCTTAAGGATCTGGCAGCTTTGGAAATGCATTATTTAAGGTTTTACACTCATGCAAAGTCCTTAGTTAAAAGTGTTGATACTTAATATCCTAGATGAGCTGGTTATGAAGAGGTAAATCCAGTCATCTGACTGTCTTGAAAATGTCAAACAATTACTCTTAATGAACTATTTATCCCAGTTTTGGGGCCTAACACACTGGAAGCTAGCCATATTTTTGGCTTTTTCCTGTAGAAGCTTCATTACTTTCATTACACTTTATGACTAGAGAAATTCTTTATCTTCTTGCAGTGTTGTGGGAAAATATCGTCTATAATTTGGCAGGAAAATTGAATAAGCAGCACATCATATTGTCACTTTCTCACAAGCAGAATCCTGATCTTTTGTCAAAACATAAGGAACAATTGGCTGATGGCAATTCTGATTACTTTAGAAAGTAATTATTGAAAGAAGGCATATAGATCTCAAACAATCCTTTTATCTTTTACAGCCACCTAAAAGGAATAATGATAAAATGACACATATTCTTTGTTGTGTTCTGGTTGATAGAAAAGGAAAAGAGCTAAAACTAAGCATACTGTTTGGTAAGAGCAAAGCAGTCATAACAGTGTAATGCCGTTTGAATCTGTATGCTATATAGGATCAGCATTTTTGGCAAATCCTCACTGCATTTTAACTCTAGAGAAGTTTGTAACCCTTCTATCTCCATTTATACAGCCTTTTGCCATACCCCATATGAGGAAAGTGTTTAAAAAAGTTTGCCAGCTAGCTCAATTGTATGCAGATTTAAAAATACTAAAGCATAGTGAAGTGTTTTAGTTTAAAAACACTTGGTATGTTGAGAGTCATCCATAACTATTTACTGATGAAGCCAAAACTGTTTGAACACGTATGTTCCCAGCCTCCTGATGCCAAGGAGTTGTGTTGGTGTCAGTATATAAAAGTTGGTATGAACGTGTTAATGATGCAGTCACCTAGCCAAGAAAATGATGATGCTTCTGTGCTTTGCAACCACACATATCTCTGGTCATGCTACCTTCCCAGCTTTGGAAGATGGCTGGAGGATCTGCATGGATGTAGGAGTATGGGAGTAAGACTATGGATATATGTGGCCATCTCTTCTTTTACATAGCTTAACACAGGTTTTGGTTCTGAAATGTGTGTCCTGTGCTATAGGGTAATAGTACTCCGCAGTACTGAACATCTTTCATTCTGTGTTTCCTGCATTTCCTGTTCTCTGCTTCTTTCCTGTTCTATATGACTCCTATCTAGTGCAGAAGAACATGAATATCAAAATAAAATCAGAAGAAGCTTTGTTTGTTTGGTTCGTTTTTTGCATCTTTTCTCCCAAATACATATATTTTTTATTGTCATTCCAGTGTTTGATGCTACAAAATACTTCTTGGATCGGTAATTTCACCATCTAGCCTACCACTGAATAGGCTAATGGCAAGTCATTGCTTTCATTTGTAGTTATACTGGTATTTGGGGATATTAGCTACACTAGTAAGATAAAGAGTTAATGGATTGAGACAAATTCTGTTATAGACTGGTTTAGTAAAATATATTAAACAAAAAATATGGCAAGGAATTCTTGTACCCTAGTAAATGGTCTTCAGTTTCTCACATAATGATTATCCTGCATGCCTGACACTGAGCTCCTTATATCAGATTCGTATGCATTTTTACCTATTGTAACACTTGCTCTGTGTTTGCTCTGCCTCTCATTCTCTTTTATAGGCTAATGAATATATAAACAAGTTAAATCGATGTCTCTGATGTTGCTGCAGAGTTACTGTGTTTTGTTTTTACTGTTCTCTGAAAAGCTTCAGTGCATAGTGAAGTAATGTTTACTTTTCCCCATTCTAGGCCACGGTAAATTACCTAAGGTAAGAGAAATTTTGGTCATAATCTAGTGTCAAAACTTTAATTTGTACATTCAGCTTGCCGTCCAAGAACTGTAATTTGGCTTTATTCTGTGTTTCAGTGCATTTTTCATCCATATTTTATGGCAGGTAATCGGTATTCAGTGATAACTTCATCACAGCTGTTGTTAGAAGTGTAAAGAGCCCAGTAGTTGGTATTGCCCTATTTTGACAGATTAATTGTGTTCAACCGAGTATGTAGGGAGATGGTAGAGGGAAGAAGGTTACTGTCTGCTTCCATTTTCTTCAGGGTATGGAAGGCCAGTGATGGTGATAAAACATACAGACCATTGCCCAGTCCAACACCACTGCCACAGTGAAAAAGTTTCATCTCATTCTTAAGTAGCATTTAATGAAATGCAGTGCATTTCACTGTGTATCCATTGCCTCCTGTTCTGTCACGGGGCACCATCAAGAGGACTCAAGCTCCCTCTTCTTTACTCCCTGCATCTGGTGTTCACAGTGATGAGATCCCCTTGCACCTTCTCTTCTCCAGGCTGAACCATCCCAGCCCTCAGCTTTTCCTCAAAGGGGACAACTTCAGTTCCTTCACTGTGTTTGTGACCTTTCTCCAGGCTCTGTCCAGTAGCTTCTCTTCTCTCTTGTGCTGGAGAGCGCAGCACTGGACACAGCACTCCAGGTGCTGTCTCACCAGGCAGAGGAGAGGGTGGGATCCCTCCCTGTCCTGCTGACAGCACACCCAGTGACCCCCCCCCCAGAGGCTCTTGGCCCTTTGGCCTCAGGGCACCTCTCCAGTGCATGCTGATGTCCCCAGGCCGTCCAGGCTCTTCCGTGGAAAGCTGACATGGGTGCCACAGGAATGCAGCACAGGGGCCTCGCTGGCTGTGGAGAGTCTCTGCCAGCAGGGCTGGGGACCCGTGTGGGACGTGTGGCAAGAGACTGTGGGGTTACCCCAACGCTGCAAGGTGGGGTTGTTGTGGAGCTTCTGGAAATGTTAAAGGCCGGTGATGGTGGAAATAGTCACGGCTGGTGCTGGTGTCTGTGGGGAAGCATTGAAAGTGGGGGACTGGGATGGTGAGACTGGGAGGTGGAGAGGGGTGGGGAGCCCATGGTTAGGGCCATGGCACAGATATGCTTTGCTTGCGTGGCAGTCTGCGTCTTGGGTGGCTCTGGGAGTTCCGGGATGCTTTGCTCTCCAAAAAATGACAAGCCAAGGTGTGCAGGTCAGCAGGTGGTCCTCAATCCCCAGCAGAACCTTTTGTGAAGCCTGAACCCAGAAGAGCGATGCAGCCCTCTCCTGCCTTCCAGCCACGGCCATGGGGTTTGGGGCCAGAGGAGCTGGGCTGCTGCTGTAGGGAAGTGTCAGAGGAAGGTTCAGAGGCTGTGGAGGGCGTGAGTGGAGACATTTGGGCATGGAGGCACCAGGAGGGAGAGGGTTGTCAGTGTATCCAGTGTCTGTGGACCTGGCTTTGCTTCAGGCCAGGCATCCTGGCTGGTGGCCACAGGGCTTGGGCAGCCATGTTCTGGTGCTTGGAGGGGGAAGGCTTGCGGAGTATGACTGAAAGGGGGTCTGTTGTAGCATTGATATAAAGAAGTTCACAGCACATTCCAGACATTCTTCCCTTTTGTTTTCCCACATTGATGAGACCCTGCTAGAAACATTGCCTGCAGTGGCTTGTTTTGTTTTAGAGAGAATCATGTTCTGAAAAGTTTCTGGGTCTTTGTTCAGTGTCCACAAAATGAGTGGACAAGTGATTTTCCAGCACTAGCTTAACAAAGTAGAGAACCCCAGACAGCAAGTAAGTTCCATGCATCCACTTGCCACCCCCTCCCCAGTGGGGAGGAGAATTGGAAAGAAAAGAATAAACCTTGTGGGCTGAGATGAGAATGCTTTAATAATTTGAAGAATAACAACAGTATTATAACTAATAATAATAATATTAGTCATGAAAAAGAGACAGAGATAAAATAACACCTCCCCCTAGTTAGTGCATTCACGTGAAATGTACCAATGGTTTTGAGAGACGCGTTCTCTGGAGAATTCCTGATGTTCATTCGGAGTGCATGAAGGCCATAAGCTGCACTCCCAGCATGTCCAGGAGGATGGCAGGTCCACCGGCAGCCTATCAGGCAGAGGTGTCAGAGGTCCTTGGAGGTCTCCCTCGGCCCCCCACCACCGGACCCCTGCTCCCGGCAGTGGGATCGCTGTGGGACCGTGGGCGCAGCTGGTAGCGCCGGTGCGGGGCTGTGCTGCGCACACTCTGCGCGGCCGCACCGACCACGTACTCCTGGTAGTCGTCGTCCGCCCTGATCGCGTGCAGGATGTGGCTGAAGCGCTGCCTGCAGAGCGGACACGTGGCGGACACGGCAGCCCACTGCCGGATGCAGCCGAAGCAGAAGGCGTGCAGGCAGGTGTCCACGTGCGCCACGTTGTCCACGTCGTCCAGGCAGATGGGGCACGGCTCGGCCTCTGCTGCCTCCCACTGCCCCTGGCTCGGGCCGGCCATCTTGGTGGAGCCGCTCTCCTGCAGAGCCTCCTCGGCACCAGGGGCCCTGTGCTGCCAAGAGACCAAGAGATGGGCCTGGTGCCAGACCTTCTCTGGCAGCAGAAAGTGGGCAGCAGAGAAGGCCCCAGAGCGTGGGCAGAGAGAGGAGACAAGGGCCTACCTAAGGGTCTCCTTGCCGGGCAGAGAGGGGAGACAAGGGACTCCTGAAGGGTCTCCCTATGAGGCAGAAAGAGGCCTTCCAAAGGGTCTCCTTGCAGGCTGGAAAGTGATGGACCAGCCCCTCAAGCTGCCTTTCAATGCGTTGCTCCTGCTGCGCTCCCCCCAGGCACGCTGCCCTCCTTCCAGGAAAAATCCCCCTTCCCCACTGTCCCCCCCAGCCAGCGGGACTGGAGGTGGCACAGGGTACCTGCAGGAGGTGTTCAGGGAAGGAGGAGGTGGCTGGGAGCCCTGAGGGGAGCTGTGTGGCACTGTCTGTGCAGGGCCGGGATCCTGCTGAAGGCCGCATGCTGGGCCATGTGTGCGAGGTGGGGAGCCTGTGGCACTCGGCTGGTGGACAACCAACACCCCAGAGGGGGAAAGCCCCTGATCCACAGCATGTCGGATTTTTTTGGCGGCCTTAAATCCTCCAGTTTGGCAGGTCTTATGGTGAGTCTGGTGCCCCTGTACCTTTTCCAGGGTGAACTGTCCCAGCTCTCTCAGCTTTTCCTCATAGGAGACACTCCAGTTCCTTCACCAGGTTTGTGGCCCTTCCCTGGGTTCTCTCCAGTGGCTCCTCATCTCTCTTGGTCTGGAGAGCCCAGATCTGGGCACAGGACTCCAGGTGTGGTCTCAGCAGGCAGAGGAGAGGGTGAGATCCCTCCCTGTCCTGCTGGCAGCACTTCCAGTGGCCCCAGCAGGGCATTGGGGCACTCACTGCTGGCCCGTGTTCCTCCAGGGCCTTTCTGGCTGAGCCACTGTCGGTTCATGGGGTTATTCTTCCCCAGGCACAGCATTTGGCATCCCCTTTTGTTAAACTACGTGAGGTTCCTGTTGCCCCCTTTCTCCAGCCATTTAAATAAAGTTGTTAAAACACAACACTTGCTTTGAAAAACACAAGTGATGAGACGATAGTAAGAATGTCTATATTAGAATGTACAATAAGGTGGGGAAATACTGTCTTTTCCTTCATGGGAGACCAGAGGAAAGAAGAACAAGAATGTAGAACTTTATTTTCATTCTTCTCAAAGGCAAAATGGTGAAGGAGTTAGGATTTTAGTCATATTCTCTGCAGGGTGAGCAAATTGCATTGCTCTCTGGCATATTTTATATAGATAAATACACATATATAAATATATATGTAAGTATAGACATATTGGAAATGCAGTCTTTTGATGAGTGAGACTGTCTTCACTAAGAAAGTTGTGCATTTTTTGTTAAGGAGAAGCACCACCATTTGTTTATGTAAATGTGAATCCTATTTGAGATGAAGCATTTTAACCTACTGACTAACGGTTGATGAAGGTTGTGTTTGGTGTCCTGCAGAATTCAGGCAGTGAATCTGTCTTAGTTCATTTAAAATTAAAGCATATCTTTTGCAATAAAGATTTAATGTTAAAGATGATAGAACTCCGGGTAGCATGCTGCACAGCAGTGGCTTGGTGACAGTTAATAATAATCAGGATGATTTAAAAACATTTTCCTGAAGGCTTTGTGATAGAAATTCAGGGTGAGTGAATTTAAAAAAATAAGTGATTTGACAAAAAGGAGGGGAGGGAAAAGCCTGCATTGTCAGTATAATTTTTCCTTTGTTTCTTTCTTTGCTTGAACGAAAGGGAATTCTGTTGTTTTGAATGGTCTGTCATTTTTTTCATTAGGAGTTTAAATTGGATACAGTCTCTATTTACATTGAGCCTTTCTGTTTGTCTGTCGTATTTGTTAGTTGAAAATTCATATTTTCGAGGAATGAGTTCAATTTTACAGTACTATTGGCAGATGTTTTTCTAGGATCTTTAGTGACAATGGTGTATTTGTTGATAACCCAGGGCTTGCTAGAAGGGACTCTGTTTTCCATCAGTGAGTCTGTTTTTTTTGTTTGAGAGCTTTAGTCAACAGAAACATATACCCCATTTCTTCCAAAAATGTTTTGGGGTAGTTTCACTCTGTTTTGAATGCATTCTTCATTCAGTGAATTTTTGTTTTGTTCAGTTACTCGTTACTCTTTCCTCTTTCGTAGGTGAAATGCATAATGCTGTGGTTCCAGTTCTTTGATTCCTATTTTTGCAAATTATATAACTGAGCAGCTTTAATTGTTGAGTCTAGTGTTCCAAGATAGTAGTCATTATAGTTTTGTTGTGAGTAGATTTCATTCTTTAAGCATTGTTACTGTTTTTATGCTCAACTTGCCACTTCACTACCCTGATAGGAATATTTGAGGTTAGTTCATAGTGTGCAAGTTGTCTTATAGTAAGAGTGTGTCAGTGTCTTCACTGGAAAAACAGGGTTTACAAGCAGGTTTTATTTATTAGAGAAAAAAATTGTAGAGAATTCTGCAGTTTCTGTCTTACTGACATTTTGGGTTGCTTTTTCTTCCTCTGTTACCTTCTCAAACTTGGACAACCTGTGTTTCAAAGCCTCTCTTCTCAATGTCTCAAAACAGCCTCAACACAGCACTGTTCTCAGCGACATGGTTTACTTAACACTGACAGAAAGTCTTCCTTTTGAAGTTCCTTCTCAATGGGTGCTTTTTCTTTGCATTGTTCCTGGCAGGTTTGCCTCTTTTTTTTGGAGCATTGGAGGTATGGGATTTTTGGGGGTGGGTTTTTTTTTGGTTGTTGTTGTTGTTTGTGAGGTTTTTTAATTTGGTTTTTTTTTTTTGTATTTTGTTTGGTGGGGTTTGTGTGTTTGTGGGCTTTCTTTCCCTGTTTTGTTTAAATTTTGTTGTTTGGGTTTTTTTAAATATCACAATGCTTGCTTCTGTAGTTTGGATTTAAATATAAAATAATGTTTGATAGAACATTACATAGCCAGTTTCTTTCCTTTCCAGTTTTTGTTAAGGGGTAAATTACATAAATAGCTGCAAATTATTAAAAATTTGTGATTTTTTTATTACCTTTTAAAATGCATGGTAAGATCCTATAATTTCCTTTTCATTAATATTTTTCCACTCTTCTTTTTCTTGCTCTGTAATAGAATTTGAATAGTAGGAGGGCCCTGAAAAAATTATTTTTACAAACAGGAAAAATTATTATCTTTTCCTTTCTTCAGTTTAGAAATCAGGGCTCACATCTGGAGCAGGGGACTGAAAATATAACCTATTCCAGTGTCAGTTCTGACTGTGGCTTGCCTTGTGGCCATAATAAATAAGACTTTCTTTGGTCTGGTTTCTTCTTCTCTGTTATGAGGAAGAAACACTAATATTTGCAAAGCTTTCTGAAATGCTTGCAAGGAAGTTGTATAAAACGACACATTTTTTTATTATTTATTGGAAGGTATATAGGTTTTCTAAATATTGTTCTACTTTGCTGAGCAACAGTATAAATGAGGTGACTTAAACTTGATGGAAGAGTCATTTTGGCAAAAAAAAAAATTGGTAGATTGAGAGTCTAGAATAAATCTATTTGGTCTTAATTTTTGTAGTCCTATCATCTGTGTGTTTTCAGTCATGAGTAATGCTTACCAGTTGAAGCAATGAGATTGATGTATAAAGAAAACTGGTTCATTCAGCCTGCTGTTTGATTCAGCATTTACAGAAGCTACAAGATATACATGAGTGATGAATTTTGGGCATCTAAGTCTTGAGAAAAATTAGCCACGATTTTGCAACAATTTATCATATGCCTTAGAGAAACTTTATGATGGTGTTTTACATGGTTCACATGAGACTTGGCCAGAATATTTCCCTCTGAAATTCCTTCTTGGAATTTCATTGCATTCTTTTCCTTCCCCCAGGCAGAAGTCATTATGTATTTTTGGCAGAAGTCAAATGTGATTTACTCTTGATAATATTAATTTGCTGGCTTTAGCATCCATTAATACAATGAACTAGATCCTAAAAGATGAAACCTGAGAAAAATGTGAAATGAAATTTTAGAACATCTTCAAAATACTTTGAAAAAAATATTTTCTGAACTTCAAAAAGTAAATTGTAATTTTATTAACATAGGGACAAGTCACTACTCCACTACTACTTTTCTGTGCTATGCTTAAGACACAACAGTGAGGAATGCTCAAGAGTTCTAAGGTTTATACAGTAATAGTACTTAATTTTCAACATGATTGTTGTGTCAACATTATCATATGCAAATGCAACCATAATTTTTAATAGTGGCAACTAGACTTGGAGCTCTCTAAAAATTTGAGTTGCGTGTAAAAAAAATTCTATATACTCATCTAGTTATATTGCCATGAATCTTCAAATATTGTTAAATCCAAACCTGAATTTAAAAAAAGGCTTCTGAAAGTCCTGACAATAACTGGACTTGTTGTATCACACTAACTGGCAGTGTTAGTTGTGATACACAGACTAATTGTTCCAGAGAATGACCTTAAATAATTCAATGGAGTAACAGCTTTTTCTAACTGATAAATAACTATCTAAAATAAAAGAAAATTTTCTATTGCCCAGCCCATTTACTACCAGGTGTATGTCTTCCCCTTTAATTTGCAATATGTTGAGTACTAATTTGAGGTTTTTCCCAGGTGGTATGTTTAGAATTTTAAAATTTATATACTATTGATTTTCTTTTGATTTCTGGAGAATAGAGAGGGAATATTTCCTTACTAGGTATCCTGTCATATTGTCTTTTTACCCTACAGTATGTTACAGCTCTCCCTTTGCTCTAATTAGTGAGCTAAGGGTATATGCAATTTATCAGACTTGCTGTGCTTGGGTAATTTGTGAATTCCTTTTTAGTGTTTGATAATAGTAAACTTTCTGTTAGTAAATCCATGCTAGTGACTGTAATGCTTGTGTGAACAAGATGAGAAGTGACATGGTAATGTGTCGCTATTAGGTATTGCACAACTACAAATTATAATTTATAATTATATATATATATTTAAATATGTATATGCTCATGTTATTGCACGGACTGCCTTCTTACTTTAGGAGCTATTACAGAATTGGTTAATTCTGGTCTGCTGCAGATGGAGATGAATTTCTTTAAAATAAATTGTAATTTTACATATTCAGAATCATTCAATTTTAAAATACGGGAATTGGTAGGCAGTTGAAGATATGGGATAGAAGCTGTCATTTTATGGATATGAGGAAGTGAGGTCCAAAGGTACTAAGAAAGGAAAGAACAGAGAGCTAAAAGAAGGATGGAACAATAGCAGTTTACAGACAGCAGAGAAGTAAAGGCTCCAGGAAGAGAGTTTATTTTGTATAGACAGAGAAGTGAATGTGAGCAAAACAGGCGAAGGATTCAGGCTAGAAACACAGACTGAAATCAGAATAAAGTAAAAAAAGTTCATAGCTAGTAAATTAATCTTTCAAGGGGTAGGAGTAGTGCCATTAAAGATACCACTAAAGGATAAAATGGAAGAAGGGCTGTGAGGTGGAATATTTAAGAAAATGTGGGGTTCCTTTAGTTGCGTCTTTTCACACTGTTTCTGTTCTCCAGCTTTCCAAGGGATGGGAGAAAAATGGCCACATTTTTGCAATGGCAACTGATGCTGATGGAATCAATTTTGCATAATACAAACTGAGTCTTTTTTGTAGGGATGTGTAGGTGGCATTATGTGTAAGTGCAAAATTAATTAGAAATATGAATTAAGAAAAAAAGCCAGTTATTTTGTAAGGCACTATTTAATATTGAAGTATTTAAAAAGTATTGGAGACTGTTTGCTTATGCATATATGAATAAAAATCATTAATTTAGCAGGAACGTTTTTTCTGTTATATAAAAAGGACCTTAAACAGTGGTGTTTTGCATTTTTATTTTTGTTGTGTGTGTGACTGGAGATGTCAGGGAAAACAGTGTACTGTCCATGATTTACCAAAGGAAAGCTTGCTTTCTTAATGCTTGTACAGATGGCTAACTGATATCAAAGTTTTCTGCAACACTGCTTACAAGTTGCCAGAAGGTTAGTGTGAAAATACATCACAGCCTGATTCCATAGCAAAGGACAGTTAGTGTTACCAAGATTTATTAAATCCTGTCCTGCTAGCAAACGGTACCTATCAAGCACTTGTGTAGGTAGTCCACAGGAAGCAGTTCCAGTCACAGCACCTTTAAAATGTTTTGTATCAAAATACATTTTTTACATTTTTTGGACAGGTTTCATTTAAAATATTGCAAGAGTGAGATATAGTGCATGAAATAGTGTATTGCATATAGTTGAAGCTGGTAAGAGGAATCTAAATTATTTAAAGTGTTTGTCTCCAATAAATACATCATTGCCACTGTTCTCTGAAGAAAGCTTTAGTCATTATAAGCAGTTAGGAAGGAGTATCACTGGAAAATAGCTTGATTAAATAATTTTTAGAGTATGCTTTATGGATTGGGATGTACATCACATGAAGAAGGTTAGCAGCCTAATGCTTGTCTCATCATGTGAATTTGTTGCTTTCTTACCTGTTTGGTAAAAATCCATACTCTCTTTACAAAGGAGAGACCTTTCCATGGTTTCCCGTGGCTGTTAACCTCTGCATAATCTTCCCCAGGTGTAGTTTACCTACCTTATGCAGTTGCAATGTGAATTAGGTGATTTCTTTCTGAAATGATTATGTAAGTGAAGGAAAAAAAACCCAAACCTAATGAACTACTACTATTCTTCTTCAAATGAAAACTCTGGAAGGCTTTTAACTAAGATAGATTTCAGATGTAGTGAAATCATATTTTAATTAACAAATCCACTGCTTAGTGCAAAATGTTCAAAATCCTTCAGATATTTTAAGCACAGTGTGTTAAATATTTTAACATACTAAGTAGTATAACAGCTGATGTTTTGGTGGGGAGGAAGCTGTTGTGAACAAAGACATCAGTTCATATCTTACAGGATACATCACAGGTATAGTTCATTGAACTAAAAGGTAAAAATGCAAATCACAAAGACTTAGGTCTGGATATATGTTTTCGTGCTTAAAACTTTGGTACTAAGAAATACTACTTCTCTATTCTGGCCAAATAATAAACCATCTATTTGCTTTCTGTTGCAGCAAAATGTGATACTCTGTACTGGTGGAGTATTTTTATGTTAGTTTTAAAAATATGGTAATTTGTTTGGTGAAAGAGCTTTTCATTATTAAATATATTAATGATGAAAAGCTAGAAAGACCTGTAAGTCAGGCGCTTGATTCCTAATGATATAAAATGTTATACAAGGACTGTTTTTGGGTACTTCAGGTATTTTAGAATGTGCTTAAGTGTGTGTCTAACTCTAATGTGTATAGATCTAACAATAAGCTTGTTGTATATTCTTGTATATTTTCATGAATCAGAGTCCAAAATGGGAAAAATGAGTATGTTTTAAAAAGTAACCATGGAATAATTATTCTCTCTTCCATTCACAAATGTGTTTGAAAAAATTATTTTGGCTGAGTATATCTGTCCTAAGTGATTTTCTCATATCACAAATATATCTCACGTATATTTATGCCAATTAAAGTTGCTAAAACTTTTTTCTTCCAATTTGTTCTGTAAGGGTTATCCTGTACTAATAAATTTTAGTTGAATTGCTTACCTTCAAGCTGTATATTCACGGCAGGATAAATAATAATCATAGTATTGGTATCATTGATGATGTTAGTAGTAAGAATTTAATAGTAAGAATTGTGAAGGAGTACCATTCTCTTAAGTATTCTGATTGTCATACTAGTCTTTGATTGAAGAGTAAGTATCAAACTAATTCTAGAAAATGTTCCCAGTACAAAGGTTGTGACATTTATCTATGGCAACATGAGCCGCTTTTATGTGGTATTCCAACTACTTTGATTTTGCATTTACTTTAAAAAATATTGCAAGTTTTTTAAAAAAAAAAGTACCACTGTGAATATTTTAGTAGACAGGGACATGCCCAATTTGTGTTTGTCCCAAGAGCTTTCTTCAACAGAATTACAATCAATTTTGTTTTAGCATCTTTCGGTCACTGTTTTAAATTGGGAGCAGGAAGCCACAAAATGGCCAGCTACAAGCCAGTCAAATGAGAAATTAATTAAAAACAGTAAAAACCATTACCACCACCACCACCATGAAGAATGAAAGATCCTCCAGATTTTTTATCAAAGCAACAGTTTTTGTGTTTGTGGTGGGTTTTTTTTTGTTTTATTTTTTGGTGTTTTTTTTTTTTTTTTT
>VZTX01008489.1:116152-157302 GCA_013400915.1 Pardalotus punctatus | reverse complement strand
GAGAAGCAAAGCAGCGCAGAGCCGAAGGAATTCTCTGCCGCTGGTAGCTGAGGAGCCTGCAGTTCCCCACTGCTGCGTTCTCTGTAGCCCGGTGGTCGAGTGCCTTCTCTGATGACCACACCTGCTCTTCCCTCCCCATACCCAGCTAGCTCTTTTGTCTCTTACAAAAGAAGTTAATAGTCCTTAAGTATCCAGCCATTAGTAACCTAGACAGGGAAGGGGAAAAAATTCCACACCTCTCAACCTCCAACACCAGTTCTGACTAAAAACAAAGAATTTCTAACAATTGTGTTGCAAGTTTTATCACAGGAGCACACAGGTTCATTTATGCACTTTGCTAAGCTAATAAAAACAATTCCAGTGCTGTTTAAATCTTGAGTTGGCTTTTGTTCAGGCATGGTAACAGTGTGCATTGCAAAGGTGGATAAAAAGTTTATTCAGCAATGTTTCTAATGTAATGTGTCAATTGGAATTGTTATTATTTTGATTATGGGAATAATACAAATTCCCTCAAAGTGAAATAAAAATACTATCCGTGGGAATCATCATGCATTTAGTGACAGGGAGAGCTTAACTGACATTTATGGCTGAAATACGTTGCTGCTATATAACATCCAATGACTGCATGTAAATAATAATAATAATTTCTGTTATTTACAATATGAACTGATGATTGTCTCATACTTTGGCAAATTTTCTGGAAATTACTATGCTATAAAGAGTGCGTTGAAAGATATACATTTGTAGACACAAAATAAAATGTAAGGGGTAGCAAAATGTTTTTCTGGAGATGTGTAGAATCTAAGATGCAAGACTTTCATAAAACTCACTTAAAAATTTGTAAAAAAAGTTGTGCTTTTATCACTAATGTGTTCGCAGCTCTGAAACCTGCTGTATGATAACATTAAAATCTCTCCATGTCACGTAGTTGAATATGAAACTGGACTAACCTATTACGTTTATTCTGAGGACATAAATTACGAACCTATTCCTAATGGGTTTAATATTTCTCCTGCCTTAAGCTTTCCCTTATACTTCTGAGGGTACCAAAACTTTTGCTGAATCTTTACTTTGAATTTTTTAAAAACATACAATAATGATACATATTACTTGATACTGTATTTCAAAATATTTTGTGATCCTAATTTTTATCTTTTTCAGATGCTTGTTGGTTGTATTAAAATGCATTAAAGAACTTCCAAACAGATCAGATTTTACAAGGGTATTCAGGCCTAGTGTTTTATTAGCATTAGGGTTTGGAAATACCAACTGATATTACTGCTGCTGAGAGAGTTTTGTCTTGATTACTGTTTGTAAGGGTTGTTCTTTTTCAGGTTCAAAAGATTGATTTTTTTAAAAAAGCTAGTTTGGATGCTAGTTAAGTAATAGTTACTTAAAGACTGTTTTAGAGTTTAACAACTTTGCTATAGAATGGTGATAAAAGATTAGAAGGTTAAATCCAATCAATTGTTAATCTATCACTTAATAAATTGTAGCACTATCTCAACACAAAAAGATGAAAAATTGTCAGTTTTTTACCACTTTAAGCAGGTGAAAGGGACATATATTGGTAGATGTTTTATCTTATCGAAGACAGACTTTCTACTCTGACAGCAGTATCTCCTATAACAGCTTCCAGCACACCAGATCTCGATCTAAAAAGCTTAAAACTCCAGAGGACAAGAGAGTATCTGCTATGGTTGCTGATGCAGAAATCATAGTGACTGAAGCAGCTACTGATGTCTTCAAGGTCAGTGAAGAACCTGAAAAAAAAGTGAGAGTGGTAAATACGAGCGTGCCTTCTGGGGAAGAAGAAAACAGTAGTAGAATGCATCTGGATCAACATTTATTCGATCATGTCAAGTTTTCAGGTGAGATAAGGACTGATTATGTTTCACATATAAGTTGTAGGCTGTTTATACTCTAATGCTACAAATTAGTGGATGTTAAAGTACTATCCTAGAGTAGCATACTAAAATACTTTATGCAGAGAATATTGATATTCAGTAAGAATGAGAAAATACCAAAGTTAATATTGTGAGCTGAGAGTAATACCACCTGAATTCTTTTAATGAAGTGTTTTTTAAAGGAGCAAAAAGAATGAAGTTTTGTAAATTATGTATCTTCAGTAGACTCATGTGTTACCACAAAATGTTTTTGATCTGGAAATGATACAGAATGTCTTAAAACTATTCAAACAGTACAAAGCTTACATGTTTGTGAGTGTGCTACATGTATTTACACGACCTGCAAATTGGAAGTGTTCTATACCTGTGCACAAAAATGCTCTATTTTGAGATGCCAGATTTCATTTTATTTCCTCTTGAGCTTTCTGACAGTGCAAGTTATGAAGGTCTTGTCAAATCAGAGTTTTTTGTCCTCCGCAACCTTTTTCATACTAATATACTTGGTCTGTTCTGGGCTTAATTTATTCTATTTTACATTTCATTGTAGTTCTGATATAGTTTGTCATTCCTGTTCATAAAGGCAGACTGCAATTTTATCTTCAAGTTTATAAGCAGTCCCATTTTGTTTTTTATCGTTACTGAAAATTTACTTTCAAATTGCATGTAGAGAGTTTTTTCATTATTGTGAATATTAATGGCTATGTTAATGCTTGTTTGGAGGTGATAATCACCGTGATTGATTCACACAGAGATAACAAGATACTGCAATGTGGAGGGTTAGAAGTTTCTGTGCACAAATTATCTGGTGCTCTATCAAAGCCTTTTCAGGTCTGTTCTAATATAATTTTTTTTAAAAGAAAGTTGCTATTGCTTTACATCTTCCCGCAGCTTTTAATAGTGCTTTGGAATGTTCATGACCACAGAGAAAATTGTATTTAGTTAGCACCCGTTCTGTGATTACTGGCAAGGGAACAAAAAACAAGGAAGAGTGGAGAGCTGCTGTCTCTCCTTTGTCCTCTTAAAGGGTGGTGCCTACACCTTTGTGGGAAAAAGGACGGTTTTGGATATGATAAAAACTCCAATACTCACGCTGAAGAAGGTATTTTGTTCTGCATTGTCTCTGGCTAGTATGTCCATTATACTCAATTGAGGCAATACTGTTTGTGCTCAGAGATTACATTTTAGTATTAGCTTTGTATTACTAAATTTTATATTCATTTGACCTGAAAAGGAAATTTTTCAGAAAAAATCTACTTCAAATAACCTTTGTAAAGGAAGAATGGCAAGGGACGTAACAGAAACTGTTTTCTTTAGTATCATGGATGTGCAGCTGAATCAGAATTCACTGCAGTGTATGCTATAGTTCTTCAGAAATATGTTTTTTGAGTGACGTCTAGCTCATTGTTCTGTCTTCCCAGTGCAAGCATCAGCAGAGGAAGAATTTTTGTAAAGTAAAATCCACAAAATTTCACTCTTCAACATCACTGGAATATACAATTATGCTAATTTTTTAATAATTAAATTATGCTAGTTGCTTTTCATTTTTAGACTGATGCTGTTGTTTTCAAAATATTCTTGGTATCTATTTGAAAAATGTCTTTGTAATTATACACCATTACTGTTTGGTTATTTTCACTTTAAACAGTCATAATAGGTATAAAAGGCAGGGTATAAGGTTCAATATACCAGCCTTTTATATTTTTTTCCATTGACTCAAACTGCATATGGACAGTATGAGTAAAGAATAATGAAGGTACATGAATATTGATTATTTTGAATTAAATGAAGATCTGTTATAATTCAAATGCAAAATACTGCTTAAATGATCAAAACTCTATTTCATACTCCAAACTCAAACCATTTACATTTAATTTATTCTTTGATAAAACCTGTGCTCCACATTTGTGGATGCCCTTCTGCCAAATGCTTTTCTGTATGATTCCTAAGTGAGGACCCATGCTTTGAATTTGAATAATTTAGATTGCTGTGACATTCAATATGGTAATGTAAAGTGGGATTTATTAACAAATCATATTCTTGATTTATAGGAAGCATCCCTTCAGACTCAGTTTTGAGTGCTGTTCCTGTACTAGAGAATACGAAAATGGAAGATGAGGACAGGATAGATTCCAGTCATTCTTCCTCTACATATGAAGATTCTGTGGCCAGCAAGCCTGCTTCTGATAGTTGTAGAAAAGAAGAGAGTTTGAAACCTCAGAATCAATATGTTTCATGCATACCATACCATAAAGCAGAGGGACAGACTTCTGAAGCAGAAAATCCAGATAGAGAAGAAAATGTCTCGACAGAGGATGATATCAGCAACCTAGAAAGTTCTGGAAATAGTTTGGAACATGAAGTGCCCAGTGTAAAAAAGGATGAAGAAGACGGCATGGAAACAGCTTGTGTATGTGAAGCTAATTACATCATAATAGTAAAATATTCTTGATTTAATGAAATATGAATGAGCATTTTTCTAATGAGACCTGATATCCATATTAAAGCATTTAAGAATATGCATGATTTTAATCAGATGATAATTTGAACATGTTTTGAAGTGTTCAGGCAAGAGTGGCAATTTTGATCCAAAAGCAGAATGTTTCTGGAGTTTGGATATTAACATATTTTTCCCTGTTATTTTAGATAGATTGTAATTTCACTTTATATTTTTGAGTCGGAAGTGTCAGCAACTATTCTCAAAGCTATTCCCATATTCACTGCCTGCCAATATGAGCAAGGCTGTGAGCTTCAGCTCCTTTCTATTCTTGGATTTTGGAAATGGGCTAAAATATGTAAAGGAAACTCTTGAAGGAAAAGATCCTTCTATTGAAAGGAATATACATTTTCAATTTTTAAATAGTAGGTTTTAATAATGTTTTCTCTTTGTGCCACCTACAAACATACGGCCTTTTTTTACTCTTTCTATTCTGCTATAACACATGATAAGCTTTGACTTTGGGATGCAAAATGAAAAATTCAAGCTGTGGTGGTTGTCAGAGTAGCTTTCTGAGTGGTTAGTTGAATCCCATTTTGGCAAAGAGAAAGCAGGAAACCCGCTGCCAAGGTGCCAGATTTCATGGGGAATATATTTTAGAAGACAAACTAAAAATCATACTGACCCTTCCACATACATGAACTGTGCACTAACAGTTTTTTTCAACGTTATGAGTTGTAATCATTTTGGCTCCAGCCTTTCCACTGTAATAATAAGGAGCAGTATAAACATCTTAGTGTTTTAATTAACATGTATTACAGATTATCTCTTCTTGTGCCTCTCAGCCATTTATATATTAGTTTTCCGATTTTCTGCGGTATTATTGCATACTCTTTCTTTCTCTTTTATGTGAAGAAGTGTACTGTACAAATGCAATTTCAGAAGCCTGATCGTTCCCTTTTTACTTAATTGCTAACTTTTTTAGACCATAAATCAACCTGTCCTGTGCATTAACCACATCTTTGTCTGTCTGCTTATCATGGTACATATAATGTTACTTTGTAGTGTACTTCAAGGGGCACGTGTGTAATCTGCTAGGTTGGATTCAGGGTCTTGAGGCACAGAATCCTGTGCTCCGTAAGAATTGTATGAAACTGAATCCCTCCCACACCTCTGCCAGTGTCCGTGCCCTTAGTCTGGTCCCGAGCTTCCAGACAACATCAGCAGCTTGTTTACTTTGGGATTCCCCAGCTGGCACTTAAATATGGAGTTGTGAAAACTGCACTTCAGGATTTTGAAGTGTTGGCCTTCATTCTTGAATCTTGAATAACTTCAATCTGAATGTACACAGGGGTGTTAGAGGGAGGAAATAATTTTTTCATATACTATATCAACATGTTAATTGCACGTCAGGACTCATAATTTCTTATCACAACTCCAGATATTTTAATGGCTTTATTGTACTTCAGGTGTGCAGAATTATTTGGGCTGATGCTCCTCTCAAACATCACGTGAGCAAAACAGGATTTATGCTCTGTAAATTGGGAAGGACTGTAGTAACTTATACCTGAAATTATTTGTGTATGACATGGATAGCACTTTTAAAATTAAAATACATGTTCTTAATTTGAGACAAATGTTGTAGTGGTACACTAAAGGTCCTTCAGGTATACTATGGTATTTACATAATTGACATCTGTGCTTGTTTACAGAAAAATGTTTATGTTTGTCATAATTAATTTTGCAGAATTACATACTAAATTAGTTCTGCTTTCTCCTTTCAGTCAGAGGAAATTGAAAGAAAGAAAATATCTAAGAGTTGGCGTCATCCACTACATAAACCCCCAGCTAGATCTCCAATGACTCTGGTTAAACAGCAAGCAACTAGTGATGAAGGTGAGTGGACTGTTTAACATGTTTCTTTGATGATTATTTTATGGTTTTATGAGACCATATATATAGGCATGTACAAAGACAAAGAAGATTAGTTTATTTTTTTTTCTACATGGGCTATGCAAACATTTTGTTCCACAGGCAGGTAATTTACTTTTTGCCAGTTTTCACTCAATATCTTCTAAAAACATTGCATCTATCTTTGCAAAATGTTCTGAAAAGTAAGATACAATTCTAAAAAATGTACATTCACTGTTTAAATATTCTTTATTAGAACTCTCAGCAACAGTTCTGTTTAAGAGTAAGGTTTTGTGTGAGGATAGATGACAGTAACATACAAATGCTTTGAATATAAATCTTTTGTGTAAGTTATGGTCCCCTATACTGCTTTAAAGCTACATTTTTCTTGTTTCATCTTTGATAGACATTGAACATTTGGGACACCTTAAGCCATCAGTATCTTAAGGTACTATACTTCTAGTTTAATAAAAATGGCTTTAGTTTTTTAGGGTACTGTCAAAAACTTATCAAGTGTATTATGTATGTCTTGCTTTCCAGGCTATTGTATGGTTTCATATGGAAAGAATTTTAACGTATCTCTCACTGTAGCTTTGTTAAATTCACTTTCACTCTATTGATTTAAAGTAGTCATTTAAAAGTTGATTTTGATGCATGTCACCCCCATGTTCCATATCTTTATATATGCTTTTAACTGTTTCTAAGTAGTGTGTAGGTTTGCAAGTAGTGAATAGTGTGCAAGATGTTAGAAGTAAGTACCCTACTTTTCACAAACATAGAAAGAGGTGTCAAAATGTAATTCTGGTTTTAGACATAATGAAAATAGCCATTATGACTAGAAAGCAGCAAAAGGTCTCGTCTATATTCCCCCAGCTGAGAAATTTTTTTAGAGCAGTTTTCTGCTTATTTTTCAGCGTCATGAACCAACTTGATGCAGTGTTGGGTTTATTTTATTTTATTTTATTTTATTTTATTTTATTTTATTTTATTTTATTTTATTTTATTTTAATCTTATGGCTGAGTGGTAACCATGAAATTGCATTGTTTAATCTAATTGCATAAATTAGGAGAGTAATGTTAGGCAATGATTTTGAATGGCTTGTTGAGATCTTCACTCCAGATTGCAGAAATGCATGTTATTGTAGGGTACCTTTGGGCATTTCAAGCGATAAAGGGAACTAGAAGCATGTCCATAAATAATGATGCTAAAGGACACTAATGTAGAGAACAAAAATAAAGAAGCAAATATTTCTGCAGCCAGGAAAGTTAGTGCTTTGTAACTAGATAGCACAGTTGTCAAAAATACTAAAACAGTTGAGAAGTTCCAAGTATTGATTATTTTGGGAACTTTAACTTTAGAGAGTCACTGCTTTATCCAGACAGGCTACAAAATCTAAGAAATGTTCCCAACATAGGGATTTGCTTCTCTGAAGTAAATATGAAAAGTAAATCTGCTTTACCCAGCAATCACATATACAGCCACCCAAAGTTGATGAATGAAGCTACATTATTCCAGCAAATGTGACTTGTGAAGCTTATGGAAATGTGCATCAAAATTATGGATCCAAATGGAAAACAAATACATTCGTTTTTCATATCACCTTACCATTTTAGTTCTGTAAAACACAGAATTTTCTGGCGCTGTTTTCCAGAATCTCCTCAGTTAGCATAACAGGAGATAAATTCTCACACTCCCTTAGACAGTTTGATATTCTGGAGCTGATGCCATGTCTGTAACTATGGGTCTGATTCTAACATCACTGCAGGCTTCAGTGTTTACTTGAAATTTTTACCTGAATTTTTTTTCCCCTCTCAATTATTTCTCATTAACAGTAGCTGTTTCTTAGAGCTGCAGATAAATTTTCTTGACTTCAGAGACAGCATGTCTGTTAATTGATTCTTCTTGTAACTAAGCAATATTATACTTTCAGTTGGCAAGTTAGGCATTGTTGAGCTGACTGCTGTAATTTCAATTGACCCCTCATCAATACATCTCCCTCCCTGTTTCAGTCCTGAAGCAATTGATATGTGTCTTCTAACTAGTTTTGGAAAGCTAGACTCTCTTTAAGTTTCTATCTGAGCTGCAGCTTTGCCAGGCATGATGCTTCAATTAGCTGTTAAGCATCTTTCTGAAAATTAGAGTCAGCTTAGACCCATGATCTGTATCATATATGAATGTGTTTGGATACCTTGAGGGCTAGACAGAGCATATTTCAGAAAGTGTTATGGTAATTTATAGGATGATATTAATATTAAGTTTAATCTAGTAAAGTAATTAAAGATTTATATATGTGGTAGGTTTCAGTAAAATTTCTCTCTTTTTTTTTTTAGTTAGAGATTATATTCCTCTTGCCTGATGATGCTTTTTCAATATTATGGTTGAAACATATTGTAAAATACCTATTTAAGCATGGATTGTGTATGATATAATCTGGCTAGATAATGGTGTGATGACAGTTGTAAGTCAAGAATTCTGCTAATACCAGTAGTTTGCCAATGTCCTGGTGTATTAATTTTATGTGGAAGTAGCATCATCCTGACAAGAAATTGTATACCTTAAAGTCTTTGCTCTTTTCATGATGATTGTCCTCCTGATAGATAAGGGTGTATTTTTTTAGGAAAGAAGGAGCTGTCTTAGAATCAGTAGCCATTAAGCACATGTCTGCTTACTGATTGAAGGAAGTAATTAAGAGTTTTATTGGACATGGCAGTTACTGGTATTTCCTAGCTGGAACTGGAATTATTATTATTTTCATGGATCTGTTTCTCATTGTAATCCAATTTATCAGCTGGCTTTTGTAAGAGCACTAGAAGAGAAACAGTAGTGTTTGAATGAGCAGAATGTTTACATCCGAGACAAAGATTGAAGAACTGCTGAAAGAGACTGGCAAACTGAAGCCTCATTAGCTTACCTGACACATGCTGCCATGTGAGTTAAAGATGTGTGGCAAGATGGTTTTCTGATTTTGTTCAAGATTGTTTGTGTCAGATACCAGGGAAGTAATCAGTATCAATGTGCTAATGACTATGTTTGTCTTTATGAAGGTGCTTCATCCGTGTTCTGGAGTTAGTAGAAACATAATTCAGCATCCATACTTACTCAGTTCTTGTTCTCTGTGCTTTTGAGCAAAAATGATGCTGGCTGAGACTATGATAGTATAGTCTCTTGGTACAGTAATTTCTGAGTAGTTCTATTCTTTTACAAGGGGGATTTATGTATTGGTACATTAGTTTATATTTTAATTTATCTGGGTCCAATAAAATCATAAATGCAAATAAAGTGAAGAAAGAAGATAAAGGCTAGTGCTGTTGTGAAAAATTTAGAAATTGAGGCTTTATATATCATCTGTAACTTGTATCACTTTCCAGAACTTGGATAGTCTGTTGCTATTTCTAATACAGATAATATATATTCAAATGAATGTATTTGAAGTCTTTCAGATACTAGGGTTCTATTAAGAAGTTTCTGTGAATTGAGGTGATCAGATGCAGTTAATAATATGTAGGCAGCATTCTTTGACACTGTCAGCCATTTCAGAATCATAGTTCTGCAAATAGAATACTATCGTATTGAACAGCATGCTTAAATCTTAGCAGAGACTTTCTGAATTCACATTTAATGCAGAGTTCTTTGGCAGAAATTAATTTTTTCACAGGACCACTTGGACATTTGAGTTTTGTGCTTTCTTCTTATCACTGTATATGCTTATATATGTATGTATTTCTTTATGAAAAAATAATTGGGTTAATTGTTTAGTTTTTTGTCTATTGGTGTTATTTTTTTCACTCTCCCTGAAGCCTTTCCCTATGTGTGTCTGGCTTCTTGTGGAATTAATGCCTAAAAGACTGAGCACTGAGAAATACTAGGGACTGGGGAATAAATCCCAGAAATCATAGCTCAAGCTTCCAGTTTAAGAAAATAAGTGCAGCAATACAGTGTGGGCTGTATGTCACACTCAACATGCTAACAATTTTCATGTAATGAACCTTGGTCTTATGTTCAATGCAGTATATTAACTTGTGGTAGTAATACTCGGTTGTATTTAATACAGTTGTATTTCTGCTCACTTAAGCAATAAAAAAGCAAATTCAGCAGAAGGAGCAAGCGTACTAACTTTGCATGCACATTGATTGGTCCCAGAGATTTCTTTCTAGCACTGTTTGGTCACGCAACATTAGAAACTGTTTTTAGATTCAAGTTCACTAAAATTTCCCATTGCCCTAAATGATATAATTATAGTGTATAGACTGAATTCAGTATGGGGTTCTTTGTATATGTTTTTTACCATTTTAAGTATGATTCAGAATTTCAGAGTCATTTTGCTTTCATTAGTTCATAAGATAAATAAACAGCTTTTTAAAATGAAAACAGGCTTCTGCTATGATGTAGTATAAAACCTTGGTTTTTACATTCACTGTCAGCATCCTGTGAGGTGTGCTTGATTTGGTATTAGTAATCAAACCATTTAAGGCTTGTTCAGGGATGTCATAGGCTAAACAGGGGAAAATTACACTTCTAAATGCAGTTACTATTCTGTTGTTTCAGAGCTTAAAATGGGAGATTTTGCTTGAAGATTCTCATTTATTTCAGAAAGAAATGTTAACTTTTTTTCCTGGTGTTGCATAGGAGGTAGCTTAGAGTTTGCTTACCAGTGGATAGAGGCATGTTTATATTTACCACATTGGTATTACAATTTCCAGTATTATTTTCCCTCCCATACTGTTTTGTTAAATGAAATTTTACTTCTTTAAAATACTTTGCTTTTGTGTGAGAATAGGTTAATCAATTATATAATTTGTGTTTTTCATATATCATCATCATCATTTAACACTGAAGAGTCCAGCACTATCTACCACTTGCAACATTATCATTGTGCTAGAAAAATATGTTTTTTGTCCTTTTCTCTGGTACCTACATTACTTGTTTTGTTCTAATACGATTTTCAAGATATGATTACCATAATTTAAAAAGTGGGTCCTGAAGACCCCCAGAAACCTGTACAAAAGTGTGGTATACTCTTTAGTAGGTATTTAGGAAAGGGATGTGTTTAAAGGTCAACAATAAGCTTTTCTTGAATTTTCAGTATTCTTGTCAACCTTGTGAGCCAGCAGCTGATCTCCAGAAATAGCCTTTTAGTGGACACCTGCAAGGTCTAAGATTAGCCACTATTTTGATCAAGTGAATCATTGAACTGGAATACAAACCAGCTCTTCTAACATTTATCCTCGTTTGCTGGACAGTGGTGTATGTTGTGATCATTCAAGAGTCATTGTTCTTGAGGTGAACCTTGCAGCTCTAATTGTACTGCTTTCTTACCTTTAAAATACAGTATTTTACCTCCTAACAGACTGGATAGAATTGCAATCTTGTATAGAAAGGCATGTATAATTTCTCATTATCAGGTGTGCCAAAATGAAAATGGATTTCCTGCTGCATTAGTGCAGCCTCTCAGCAGCCTTCTTAAGGGTGTAGCTATGGACTTGGTAGGCAAACTAGGTATGATGTTTACCAAGCAGACAGATATCCCTTCTGTATCCCCCAGATCTTCTGGGGCTGAGTTTCTGTTTCTATAGTTATGGTCTGAAAAGAAAAACCAAAGCCATATGACTCGCATGTATCAAGGATAAATTCAATAAGGTGCAGAGTATTGCCTAGTAAGTTATTCTAGTAATAACTTTTGTTTTCCAAATTAAAAAAAACCCTAACCCATAGAATTATCATTGCCTTTGTCAAAATCTGAAGCTGCTTTGTAAACCATTTGTATCAGAAGTGACTTAATTTTAATACCAAAGGTGTTTTGCTAAATGTCTTTTCTTGGCTGAGAAGTATATGCAATATATATTTTTAATGTACAAAATAATTGCACTTAAGAAATTGATCCTTGAAGGAGTTTAAAAGCAGTTGTTTAGTGTATGATGCATTTATAGGATATTTGTTTTAATGATCTGCAGGAACTGTAGCTTGAAGATAAGAATTTATAATTCTAATTCTTCAGGCATTGATTTGACATGAATTTGGATCCGTGATTGAGTCTTTTTGTTTTGCATCTTCTATACTTACAAAGATAAGTAACTATGTGAGGCCTTTGTTCGGTGAAGAACATCTGAACAATCTTAACAGAATGCATTCAAGTAACCTTATTCCTCAAATTTCATTTATGTTTTGCCCGAGGAACTTGTTCTGGAATAGTATATTGATAAAAGTTAAATTCGTGCTGCCTGAGAGATTCAAAATAACCATAAAATGTTTTCCCCACTTGGTACTGTTTTTTTCTCTTTAGAGTAGTATAAAACAGGAGTATATTGGGGATTCTGCTTTGTAATATTTCTGAAACACTGTAACAGCATAATAATTGGATGTTTATCTGATTGTATCGTATTTGGCAATATAGTCAATGTTGTTACATTTTGATTTCCAGAATAAGGAAGTACTACCAAGTAATTCTGTTGCATCTGAGGGAATCTTTTTATTAATAGGCAAGACATGCCTGATTATTGTGAGAAAGCTTTATGTATTTTTCCACTTTTGTAAAGATGCATATCCTGGAAGAGCATGGTGTTTCATTAGTAAATCAATATACATGTATATGGATGGCAATACCAGTTCCCAAAAATTCCAGTGCAATTTTAGTTATTGATCATGTTTTTTGTAATAAGTACATTGACCACAAGCAAATTAAATTAGAGTGCAAATTATGAATTCTGTTAATAATAATTGTGAAAAATTATATGCAGGAATGGAATAGAGAAAGCAGCTGTTAAAAAGTGCTATGAATTAAAGCTTTTCAATAGAGCAGATACCTGCTAATCTTTAGTAGTGTGGGCTTGTAATGGTTTTATACTGGCAGCTGTGTTTTTTGCTGATAGGCTGTGCAGTTGATTCCAGCAGATCTTCTTTTGTTTCTGTTTTGATTTTGATGAGATGCCTCTTTGAACAGAATTATAAATACAGTGGCTTCCTTTAAATTTTAAACAGTCTAAAGACAGGTAAAATGAGTGGAATTTCTTTAATATATACAATATATATATAAACATATATACAATAATGGAAATTATAATACAAATATGTTGTAAATATATTATATTGTTGTATATATATGTTGTTTCATGTTGGCTGTTCATAAAAATATAAGAACATCTCCCTTTCTGTGGCCTCCTGTCCACATTTTAATAACAGTTGCTTTACTAGTGGGTCACCTTTGAGCTTGGTTTTTGGACATGGTAAGTAGCTGTATTTCTGGAGTCGCTAAGTCATTCATGGACTTTAGCATCAGTAAGAATATGTTGCTTCTGGTTCAACTTGGGTAGCCAGAGTAAATAGACATCTTTGACAATTTGAACCTTCACTGCTAGGGTTAAATTCTTCATTCCATACGCACAAAAAAGTTGTGCGTATGGAATGCAGCTATTCAGGGAATTCAGTGAATGGAAGATTGATTTTTTTTTTTTATTTTACTTTATTTTTTTTTTTTTTTTACCCCTCGTAACTATTGGGTTCCTTTATGATGTCGTGTTTCAAATAGAGAATTAATTTTTTTCAGGAATTCATAAGCAAACAAAAAATGGTAATTTTCAAAAATAACAATTCTATGGTTCTGTAAACCTAGTTTTACAGATCATATAAATGTAAACTGAATCTCTGTACTATGAGTCATCAGAGGTTTCTCTAAGTTTATCAGAATCATAGCAATGTAAATCAAATGCATTTTAGTTATTTTGCCATTTTTTTAGAGAAAAGGTTTGGGGTCCAGTTGAGCCTGACAGGATAATTCTATGTATTTCACATATTTAAAATGCCGTATTACAGAAATTTTACTTAAAGTTACGCTATTTAGCTGTTTCTAAATGTTTCTAATATGCTGTGTTAAATTCTCCTAACTTATGCACTACTACTCACTAGTAAACATCCAACAACCTGTAAAGCCCTGCTTTTCTCTCCTTTCTTCCAACTTCTTAGAACCTTTCTGCTCTTCCTATTCATCCAGACTATCAGTGTGATCAGTGTTTTGTCCTGCTGTACATAAAAAATCATGGTTGGGCTTTTCCCATCCCTCCTTTTCAAAGTTACTGGTGAGATTTTTACAGCCTTTGCTAGTATTTATACTGATTTTAACTACTGTTGTAAATGGTAGTGGTCCTGTCTGCAGCCAGCCTTAATCACAATGAGATTTTTCTTACTAGATTCTTATTTGTGACTAACACCAAATCAGAAAGAATGTTTTTGCCAAAGTAATTGTTACTGTTTTAGTGGGCACCACTCACCCTCAGAAAAACCTGATGACTATGCCAGTTGATGTAGGATTACAATACACTCTGACCAGGTTTTTTTAGATATTCTAGGTGTGGATGGTTTAGTGAATAACACAGAATTTTCTTATTTGAAATTACTTGAAATTACATGGGCTTTTGATTTAGCAGAGTGATACAGCAAAGCACTTAATTCACAGCAAAGATACAAATTACATTTAGCAGAGTGTACAATTGTAATATACAGTTCAGGCACAATACAAGTACAAATTACATTGGGCAAAGTGTAGTAATCACAATACACAGTTCAATCACAAAACAAATGGGAATTTCATTTTGGAACTCTAATAGTATTCTGAAGGAAAATCAGAGTATGCCAGTATCAAATCTTCCAAATCTGTGAAATTGTCTTTTAAGATTTTTTTTAGTGCTTAATTTTTCTAACTTTTCAAAACATTTTGAGATCTACTACAACTGATGTCTTACACTTTTTTTATATTTAAACTTTTTTTTTTTTTATTAAATCACCCCAGTACTTCATTTTGGGAGCTAAACCTTATTTGATCCAGGAGCTCTTTGGCTTAGCCTCTAGGGCTCTGATTCAATATGGTTATCTTTACATGCAATTTTTACGAGAACTGCAGTATTAATAGCTAATTTGGCAATTAGACTCTGTAATGAAAAATAAATACATACTTCACAGTACTTTTACTCTGTGGTCCCATACAAGAACGATTTCACAGCAAAATATGAAAATAAAAACCTTTTTGATTTATTGTATTGTTCAAGAAATTTCCTATGTCTTTCATTACTGAAAAAAAAAAACCAACAATTTCTGAAACTGTATTTGCTGACCTACTGCAGGAGCAGTAAAATTTTGAAGTACAAGTCTTTTTCCCAACTGTCTTTTTAAATTTTTTTTTTTTTAATTTGTATTAATATTATTTCCTCCAGGACATTTGAAACTATAGATAATGCCTCCCAGGGCTGAGATTATGCTCAACTACCTGAAAAATAACAGATGCTTCTGTGCTCTTCATAGCGGAGATTGCTGCTGTACAAAGCCAAGAAACATCAGTGGAACATAACCCCAAGCAGCAAAATCATTGTTGAGACTAGCAAAAGCAAATTGTACTGTATTAGTGTCTATGGCTTTTCACATCTGCTGGGTTAAATCAGCAAATGCTGGCAACAGCCCATTCTGCAATATGGCCCAAATGTTTTCTGCCTGATAATCTGAGTTTAACTTAGTAAGCAAACACCATTCAAAACATTAGCATTGTGTTGGAGCAAGTTTCCCACAAACTATTAAACCACTAACATTAGTGAAAACAATTCATTCATTCCCTTACTTACTTGGAAAGCAGCGTAGTGACTGTTTAGAAGTACTTTGCTATGGAAGAGTTTCCTTTGTATCAAAACAGATTCTTGGCTATAATTTTGTTTTTGTCTACACAATTTGTTTTAATGAATTGTTTCACTTTTCTTAAATATGTGAAGGGGTACAGATGCATATAAATAATCACATTCATCAGAACTGGTATTTCTGAAATTACATTATAGAGATTAATTGATCCTATATAAAATTTTTTTCAGGTATGAATGTGATAGCAGAAACTATTATCAAGTTTAGCATTGCTGATCACCTTGTACTATCAGTACCACTATGGCTGAATTATATGTGTTGTGGTTTAAACCCAGCTGGCATCTAAGCACCACACAGTTGCTCACTCACTCTCCCATCAACCGAATGAGGGAGAGAATTGGAATATTCTTGCACTACTGACTGTCAGGGTGGCACAAGAAAAAGGAAAGGCCTTGATGCTGTGCAAGCACTGTTCGACAGTAAGAAAGACATCTCTGTACTATCAATATCATATTCAGTATAAATCCAAAAACCCAGCCCCATACTAGCTGCTGTGAAGAAAATTAATTCCACCCCAGCCAAAACGAGCACGATATGACACAGTAAGGTTTATCTAAACCATTACATATTTATTTAAAGTTGCTAATTTTATCAAGTGTTTCTGCTTTTCTGTTGGAGAAAATACCACTTGGTCTAGCCCCTTAGGAAACAAAATATTCACCTTAATTATGAATTGCATCTGGTAAAGTAATATTACAAAAATGCATTATATTTGCAGTAAAGTAAAAATGCCCTGTTGGTTTAGGGCAATTCAAGATCTGTGACCATTGTTAGTGGTGACAGTAAGGAGATATTTTAACCTACTTAGGAATAGGCTGCATTACACCATCCAGTTAGTAAATTTTTTTGAGTGGTATGAATCCATTTTAGACTTGAGCATGAATGTGTGATATATTTACAGCCATAGACATAACAGAAGGTACAAGAAATGGACTTAATTCATATATGAGTGTTTAAAAACCATGTTGTGTACTAACAAACTTGCACAATCAGCTTTCCTTGCGAGGCTGGAAGAGACAGGAATATCACACATGTCAATGACACTCCACATAGTTATTTATCAAAGTGTAGACAAAACCAGTGATGTGTTTAATGATGTATTGATACTGTGTTTGAATCCAAGTAGGGTGTGTTGTCAAAATGTATCCAGTAAAGGGTGTTCAAACTTACTTTAAACATACGCCCCAACTTTGAAATTTCACATCTTATCCAGGAAATTTGTCTGCTTAAACTGTAGTGCCTAACTGTAGTAGAATTAAAGTCAATCTTCTTACTCATAAATATAATTAAAATATCAGTACTTAAGAAGTGTGTCTGCTGCCAAAGTCCAGTGCTGTCTGACCAGGTTCTTTTAAATATGAAATCTACTGGTATGAATATGATGTTGCTCAGGATTTTGCATTAGTGGAGTGATGTAATGTACTGAAATCACGATAGAAGCGCAATGTAGTAGTTGCAATATACAATAATATCACAGTATGAATGTGATTCCCATTGCTGACTGTATGTGCTTACTGACATATGACTATGAGCAAATGAATCAGATAATTGTAATTTTGTTGTGTTGTGAAGCACTTCTGAATTCCTGTAAGCAGCACTTATATTTCAGGTTGTCTTGGTTTTAGAGACAAAGTTTTCAGGAGGAGGCACTCCGGGATAGGGTACCACCTCCCAAAAGGACGAAAGGGTTTCCCCTCTTCCCTCTGCAATGAAACAAATTAACTGCAGCAGGTGAAAGTGACAAAAAAACCTGAACTATTTATTAACATAAAAAACGAAACTATTTGTTAACACAAAATACAACCGCGAAAAGCAAAGAGGGGAAAAGGAAAAGGGTGCCTGCAAGGACCTGATACCAGGTTTCCCTGAGATGGCACCGGGGCCACCCCGCAGGCCCGCTGGGGCCACTCCGTGGGCTCCCTGGGCTGCCGAGGAGGGAAGGGAGATAGGGAGACTGGGGGAGAGAAAAAACACAAACAAACAGAATCCTTTTTCCAAGCCCTCAAGGAAGAGCAGGGCAGAAAGCAGTGCCGCAGTCTCTTTGTCCCCTGTCTCTCCCGGGCCATTGGACCGAGCCGTTTTTCCCGACTCCTGCAGGTGCCGGTTCCATTGAACCGACCCTGGCTCCAGCCCTGCCCCGGGTTCATCTGAAAGGCACAGTAGCCCTGGGCATTAAGCAAACAGTTAAGGAATAAAGTGGCTTCATAATGTCACTCCAGGACACAGGTTAAGCATAACATTTGCACTAGAACATGGTATTGTGTGAGGTGTTCTGCTGAAGTGATGTTTTATTTTTTTAGCAGAAGCAATGGCCTTGATGTTCAAGAAAGTATTTGTCACTATGGGAGTAATTACAGTATCTAGAGTGTCATTATTCAGATGGAGATTAAAGAACAGGAGTAGATCAACTATGGACTGTAAAGATGGTTCTTTGAGTGTTTGTCAGTGTGTCCATGTGTTATGCATGACTCTGCAATCTCTTGAACAGTGCTGTCCATTGAGGTGCAAATATATATTGAATTTCCCTGTCATGGCTAGCAGGTTCAAATCTTGGGTTTTTCTTTTATTCTCTCTGACAGTGAGATGTATTCTATACTATAGTGGAGTTGAAATTTCTATATGAAAGAATACCAAGAATGCTTTGTTCACTTTTTTCGTGATTACCTCTTAATTTGAAAGGTATGTTTCATGCTGAAAAGCTGAAAAAAGAAAATGGCACACCAGAGTTCCACCTGGGAGTTCAGTTGCACATCTGTACACAGTCCTGTTCATGCACTTACTGCCAGTGAATTGTGAGGAAGTGTCAGTGACTGGATGTGCATTACAGCAGACATAGAAGTCACGGTAGATTCCCTAGCTCCATTTCATGTGCTGTGTAATGAAAATGCTCTCATTAGACATACATTATGTTTCATATCACTCTATTGGCTGACCTGAATCTTTTGAACTGCCTGTCTTGGGCTGTGGGTAGCTGCTCTTAGAGCAAGGCCAAGTTATCACAGTGAAGGTTTGATTGTGTAATGGTGCATATTGTAGTGTGTTGTTGGTTGGCAGCGTTGCATAAGTGACTATCCGTCAAAACTTGCTCTACTGCAACTGACGGCATTCTCATCCTCTTTCAGAAGAGTGCCAGTATCTAAGATTATGAGTGAAACATCATGTTCATAGCACTTTTTGAAACTTTACATACTGGTGTTACTAAGCAGATGTTTGATTTTTAGGGGAGCAATGTATCTTGCACTGTGGGAACAGATGATTCCAACACAGTTTTTGCAGGCTTTGAGTACTTGCGGTTGGCACTGATACACAGTTGAAGTAAAAAGTATGCCTGCTTTTGATAGTGGAGTTTCTGAGATCTTTCAGTCAGTATGGACAATACACATTGTTCTCTGTTGTTCTTCTGAGAATCCTTAGTTAAGGTGGATTTTGAATGGAGTCAGCTGGAGGCTGCAGTTGTCTTGTGTCCTACTAACATACACATCTGATCAAAGAAACACTGAGCTCCCATAAAACCCCTGAATGTTTGCCCTGAAACAGCATGCGGAAATGTGAGTCAGAAAAATAAATTTTAGGCTGAGCCACTGATTGCTCTTCAGCTAAATAGTAAGTAGGGAAAGGAATAATTAAAGAAAATAAGAGGAGTGAGAAGCACTGGATAAACAGCAAAAAAAGGTGTTTGTTACATCAAGTAGTTATATACTCTATGCTTTCTCTCAAACAGTTGGAGAGCTGGTTGTTTTGTTTCTTGGTTTGTGGTTTTTGGTGATTGGTGGTTTTTTTTCTTTGTTTTTTTAAGTTTAATTTTTTTTTTTTTGTCATTTACTCGACTCTTTTGGTTTACCAAATTCTCAGTTTAATTAATGGTGCGTAACTTCACTGACTACGTGGACACCAGGATGGTACCTCCATTTTTGTACCTGAGAAGCTGATGTGGAAATTCTTCCTCTCACTAATATTAGTGCATACACACAAAAAAAATTTAAGCACACAAAGTGAAACTGCCCAAGTTCTACTGATGTAGCATATTTACACAGAAGATGGCATATTGTCCCCGATGAGGAAGTTGTTTAAGAGGCAGCATTGTTGTCATATTCTGTAATGGGGTTGTGTACTCCATAACTTTTTTTTTTTTAATACCAATCTCTTTTGTCATTTGATTATTTCAGTGTGGGTGGGTGAATGTTGATTATGATGACAAACTAATATTTCTGAGGCCTTTGAGAGATGGTAATTTGGGCTCAATGTTGTTTAGAGAAGTTCTGAGGAGAACTGAAATTCACCAGCCTTACTGTAGTGGTAACAGAGTATCAGATCGCACAAAGCTTGTAATCCTCTGGAACATCTATTCTGTCTACTCTTAATTTTGTGTCTTTTAAATGTAACAGTCCTTTACATAGTGGATACTCCCTCTGAAAAGAGTAGAGGTATTTTTGCTTTCTTGTTGTGGTGGAGAAGAGTGAGGGGTTGGTTGCATGGTGTAATATACCAGAGGATCATATCAGAGAGCTTGTGTAGTTCATGCAGAGACAGAAGACTGCGGTAAGGATCATGAAGACAGTCACACCTGAAAAGACATGGAATTCAGACTCAGAGATGTTAAAGATCAGAGGCAAATGATGAAGGTTTGTTTCTAGTCAATAACTAACTGGAAGTGCTCTAAACAAAATGCAAAGGAGAAAATAGATTTATTAAAATAGTGTTACAATTTTTTTGGGTTTGTGAACAATGGAGTCTGGTACATATGTATATGACACTTTGTCCCTGGCTTAATTTGGAATGAGGTTCAAAAATAAATACAAAACTCTTGAAATTTTGTTAATGCTGTTAAAAGCCAGCTTCATTCTTGTCTCTTGAGTTCTTTTCAATTTCTTGGTTGGGAAAGGATTTGTAAAGGTCTCCCAAGAAGGAACTGAAATTATGGTGTTTTTATGGAATTAGGATGTAAATATGGTTTTCATCAAAACCAGAAACAGTATAGTCGTGAACTCAGCAGTCTGCTGTAGGCAGTGGAAAGCCAGAGCACTGTGTGAGAGAACTGCAGTTATCGTCCTAGAATTGGTTCCAGGACTGTAAATAAAAAGATTGATTTTTGAATAAAGAAGAGTATAATAGGCTGAGGTTCTGGGTGAAGGGTTCAACTATCATGGGCAAATTATTCAGGAGTGATAAGGAGGGGTGCAATCAAAGGATGTCAGTTTCAAAGAGGTTAATAGATATGGAAGATACTACAAACCTTCACAACAAATTTTGTGTGCCTCTGTTTTCTTCATAAGGCAGAATCAAGCTCTGAATTTTCTGTGAGGTCACAACTGTAATGAAAATATTTAAAATAACGAGTACAAGCTCCTGAAGGAAAATAATGTGAAAGAAAGAATTAAAAAAAATCTCTAAGGCTGAAGCCACTTGTAAGATGGCTCTTTAAAAGCAAATTTAAATAGATAGGAAGAGAATGAGAGGAATAAATTTTAGAGGTATGTGTTTTACAGTTCTTCAAAATTGCAAGCAATAGAAGAAATATGACTGAAGAGAATGTTTTTAAGCAAAAACTTTGTTAAACTTTTAACTTAAAAAGTAAGTAATCAAAAAAGTTTAAAAAGTAATGCTGGCATTTTATATGTTCATGTCCTTCTTGTGTTCAGCTGTTTCTTCACTGGTGTTCTTTTGAAGCTAACTTTTTCACCAGAAGGCTCTGCTGCTATATATTGCCAGCTTTTTTGCAGTTGTTTTGTTTGCTCCTTTCTACCCAGATTATTAGCAAATGTTTATTGATTTGATATTAGTTCTTTTGAGAAATTATAAAAGATGGATTAAAATCACATGCAGGATATATTTATTAATTTATTTTTATTACATTTGGCTTGCCTGTAGAGAAGTGTTTCAATTGATATTTTATTCAACCCTGATAAAAATATTGGCAACTTTATAGTGGTTTTCTATTAACATCTGACAATTTATCATAGGAGACCCATAAAGCCTCTGCTTTTTCATAAAGTGGAGAAAGCAATCATGGGCTGAAGGAATGTGATGAATCAGCTTAATGCACTTAAATATTTCTCTGTGTTGGAATTTTCTTCTTCTGAAGTAAACAGTTTTTCTTAATACATCGTTAGAAAAGAACTGTGTGCTATAGACCTTTTTTGTTTTCAGAAAGTTTTGTTCAAAACTTTTAACATTTTTCTTTCCACATTCACATTAAAATTATTTTGATTGATACCTACATGCCTTCTCATTGATTGTGCGAGATTTAATAGGCACTGTCTATGCGATCCAGCATGCATGTCCCTCTCCATAGATCAGATTGTTCCCCATTACTCCCTGGCTATAACTTTTGCCTTTTTGCCTCCATTGCAAAATGAGTATCAGTCTCCATGAAGAATTTGTATGGTGCCATCCTGTGTGAATGGAGTGATTTGTCTGGTGCAGCTGCCAGGATGCAATATGTTCCATCCACGAGGAATTTAGGGCAGAGTGCATGGAGGGAGAGGGGATAGAGTTTGGAGGGATTAAGGAGAGCGTGGGACAGTGAGACATAATGTTGTAGATATGAACACAAATGGTAAAAATTGCTCCATATACAGCATAAGAAAGTAGATCTGTCAGCTCATGACACAGATACAAAGCACTAAATTGTGGGTCTTTCCTGACATTACATTCTTTTAGACTTCTGCACTTGTATTTGCACACAGACTTCTTATAACATTGTTTGGTCTTCTTTCTTAGCACATGTGATGGATTCATTGTTGTTTATCTTCATTCCATGACTACAATATAGCCATTGTTTGCTTTCTTTAAGAACTGCCTGAGACTACCTTAATTGAGGAGAAAGTTCAAGAGTCAGAGGCATGGGCCAGGCCTCTGGTCTACCTGTGGCAGACAAGACAACCGAATTTCAATGCTGAAAAAGAATACAACGCAGCTTGTGCAAAAAAGGAGCCTCACTGTGCCATTTGCACTCTTCTCATGCCATACTATAAGGTAAGCAAGATTCTTACAGCTTCATCTCTGGATGCAGTGTGAAATAGCTGCCTGGCTAACTAATTCCCAGTAAATTATAAAAAAGATAAACTTATGCATTTCATTAGTAAGAGAGGTAAATAAAGTCTCTACTGTTAAAATTAGAACTAATACTTTATTCACCTGCATCTTCCCTTGGCTGCAGACAGCGTATGCCCTCTACTACCATTTGTGCAGGGTTGGTGTTAGTGTGTGTGTATTTGCCCTTGAAATTACACTTTTCGACATGGTGAACCCAAACGGGTTTGTATCTTTTAGCTATTTCGTTATATGTCCATCTCCAAATAGATTTTATTGGAGCCTCTTTTATGCTGCCTTCCTTCAGTGTTGAGGAAATAAGTATTTTCACAGTACTTAGGCCTTCTCAGGAAAAATATTCCCTTGGGAACAGTCTAATGTAGATCATTGTTTGATACTGTCTTATGGAATTACTGTGTCAAATGGCAAGTAAAAATTGTGTTGTCGTACTTTGTTGCTAATTCTGAAGCTTCTAAACTGGAACTTCCTCAGCATGGGAACCAGGAAAAAAGTCTTTATTTTACTGGACGCAGTTAAATGGCCCAAGAGGTACAGTATCATTGAACACTGCTTCAATAACACGGATTTGCAGGCTGAGTGCTGTTCTGGATTTCACAGTTATTTGGAGCAATCAAGGTAGGATGACTGTGATAAATACCTAGAAGCAGTTAATTTTCTCATGAAACTGCTATACTTAGTATGAAAGTTGGGAGGGCAGGAATAGTTTCATCATTGTCTAAAGGAAGAGTAAGACTGTCTTTTACTTAAATATAAATTTTGTTTATTATTCAGCCAGACAATCATGATGAAGAAAGTCCAGCTTTCAGGGAAGCAAACTCAGCAGAAACATTGATGGCAGAAAATGAGAAGACTAAACCTCTTATTCCAGAGATGTGTTTTATTTATAGTGAAGAAAACACTGAAAACTATCCATCAAATGCCTTTATTGAAGAAGATGGAACAAGTCTTCTGATTTCATGTGCAAAGTGTTGCGTACGGGTTCATGCAAGTAAATAATCTAATTGTTCTGTTGGCAGAAATGTCATTTTGAGTTTTGCTTTATTGAAAAATAGTTAGCTAGGCTTCTAGCATGTCTTTAAAAGTACTTGAAGAACATTTCCATTTGTAATGCTTCAATCACTGACTTTCTTTTTTTGAAGACTACATTACATTAACTGTAACTTTTTAATAGTTGCTGTGAAAATATTGAAGAATTAACTTTCTTGTAAACTTTCAATAATCACAAACTTCTGATTCTTTTTTCTGTTCTGAGAGATTAAATTACTGTTTTGTTTCTCTATTTTAATTCACTGTGCAATGCTACTGTGTCCTTATTAAGTAGTTAGGGTGACATTCTCCTGGGGACATGAATATTGCTATTAAATTTGGGTATGCAGTATTTTCCTTCACTTTGCATTCCTTTTTATTGCAAGAGTGACTGATGAATGCATGGATTTTCTGCAGTATCTTCTAAAGACTAGAACTGTCATAGTTAAGTCTAAGAA
The DNA here is from genome assembly GCA_013400915.1 of Pardalotus punctatus. Taxonomy (NCBI): domain Eukaryota; kingdom Metazoa; phylum Chordata; class Aves; order Passeriformes; family Pardalotidae; genus Pardalotus; species Pardalotus punctatus. Next base: position 132,840 of record VZTX01008489.1, on the reverse strand, counting down.
GTCCATGTGATATTTGGAAATGTGGTATATTTGCACAGAATAAATGTCAGTACATTAAGTCAAATTTTTACTTCATGGAGAGTTGGTGATTTGATATTGCACTGACAAATAGAAGAAATTCACTGTGATTTGTTTTTTTGGATTCTTGGGGTTATTGTTGTTTGGTTTGGTTTGGTGGTTTTTTGGTTTTGTTTTGTTTCTCTTGTGGGGATTTTTGTGGGTTTTCTTCCTTTTTTTTGAGGTTTGGGGAGATATGTTTCGTAGATGAAATTAGCAGTAAGCCTAGATTGCAAAAGTCTCCTTTGTCACAGGACAGACACATATTTTACTAAGGTTTAGATACAATTGGATTTTTATGACATTGTTGATAGAAAGGCAGAATATAATAATCAATCCAGCTCTCTTATTCTAGGTTGCTATGGTGTTCCTTCTCCTGAAATCCATAATGAGTGGTTGTGTTCTCGATGCAGAAAAAAAGCCTGGACAGCTGTAAGTTTCACATGTTGTTTAACTATCTAACCTGCTAGAGATTAAGGAAAATAAAAAAGGTAGCACATGCATTGTTTCATGTGGAATGCAGCCTTCATATTTTTTCTGATTGCACTTGCTGGGGAAAAGCTATTTGTAAAATATGAGTAGATTTCAATGTAAAATGTAATGGCATTTTGATAGGCAAACTTGGAGTATTTTCACAGATTTATGAAAAGTATTGGCTAACAGGATATAGTTTTGTAAAAAATATTGTTCAAGCAAACAACTGAAAATTAAAATGCATATAAAAGAGAGAAAAAGTGAGATTTCTCCAAAATAGGTGTGATCCAATTTTCATCTTCCAGTGGTTGTCAGAATGCTTTATTACAGCTTTCTTAACAGACAATCCTGAATTTGGGGATCTTCTGAAATACTTTTGTGACTGCTGTTCTAGATTCAGGGGAATATCGAGGGGAAAATTGTCACTTTGTTGCTATGAGCTCAGAATTTAATTAGCAGTTAAACAAACAGGGTTAGAAAGCCCCACTGCTCTATCAAATATTAAAAACCTTTAATTCATTTCAGGGAAGTTGCAGCAATGATGTGCAGTTATGAGAGTTTTAAGGAGAACATTCTTATTCATGAAATACCATGTATGACTGAATCACTTGTTTTGTTCAAAACTGTGAAAAATTTAAAATTTTGCCTTGGGATCTGATGTTAATGGCAATGTAACAGTAACACATTTGAGTGGAAATCAGGAGTCTTTGTCTTTTGACTATAGTAAATTTTTTAAAGGCAAAGTTGCTGAAAAAAATGTAAAACAAAATCCAGTCTTAAAATTTGGTAATGATGTGTTGTAGAAAGGATTCTAAAATTGTTCTGAGGTTTTAAGGTTACAAATATTCTTGAAGTGGACGCTTAGATGGCAGCAGTAAGTGAAAGATATGAGCAATAGTGAAGTTACTGATGACTCATTTACATTCAGTATGGGTCAGTTAAGGGGGAGCTTTGTGATATGATAGAGGAAGGAAAATATTGGGGAGAAGGTTAAAAGTTAACTTGACTGGAATTTTTTTTTTGGCAGATGTCTGTGGGGAAAAAATAACACCTGTGGAAAACATTGATTTATGTTTATTCTATGAGAAGAATTATTCATATTTCCTGAATAAGTTTGAGGTTATTCTCTTGTGATGCATATAAATTTCTGAAAATAAGGAAAATCTGAATTTTAGGGAAAGTAAAATTATTTGAGGAGATGAGATGAAGCAGTGAAAGAGGTATCAAAACCATACAGGAAATGGCTGAATGCAAATTTTATGTGAGGAAGTTTTAGAATTGGATGTTTGCACAATCACACTCTAGAAACTGGAGAGAAGGCCCAGTGTATTTCTCTAGTTTTATATGTTAGCTCACAAGAAGATAATAGGACTGAAAAGGAGCACCATTTTCACCATGCAAAGACTAGACAATATGTGTTAGCTGTTCAGACAGCTTATTTAATGTGAGCTTTACCTGTTCCATATTTAACTGAATTTCAGTGTTTTTATGTGTGTATTGATTATTGTACAGTTGAGTTGCTAGAACTGACAAATTCATCTTTATGGAGCTCTGTTGTGGTAACCTGAGCGAAATGAATTTGTACCCCAGGAGGGTCCTTCTTTCGGGCATGCTTGTGTAATAATGTTGCATTCTTAATGCCTGAAGTCATCATTAAGTTGGAAAGTTTTAATGAAATACTGAAGATTGAATAGACCTCTAGACTAGTATAGCATATACTCATAAACTTGTCTTGTCTGCTGTCTTGTAGTCTTTGTTATTGTATGTCATTCACATGTAAATGTGAACTGTTCATTTTCAACTGAAAGATGTAGGAGTAATAGATAGTAGGCATCTGTTACCCAAGTTAAATAGCAGAAATCCAGCTGTTTCAAATGTATGAATAATGCTTTCTTAAACACTTGTAGGTGAATGATACCAAATTCACTTTTTTAATAATTGGGTCTTCAAAAAATCCTGAGATGTAGATCTCACAGTAATAACAATCTCAGAGCTATTAGTGATTACAAGAGTTGGCAGAGCTTAGATGAGGTGATGTCGGCCTGGAAAAATCATTCATTTTTAAAAAGGCGTGAAGTGGGTGACCTGAGGAAGTATGTGGCAGTCAGCCTGTCTCACATACCAAGGAAAATACTGAACAAGTGCTGAATCTGTCAATTTCTAAAAACCTAGACAATAACAGAATACGAAGAGGTATCTATTTAAGAACAGGCTGCTGATTTTTTTGCTGTGACAGATCATGGGAGTAAGGAATAAGAAAAAGATTTCATGCATCCTAGCTAAGATGCTTTTGATGGTTTTTTTAATTCTGATATTGTAGTTCCAGAAGAGAGATGATGAAAATAGTTGCCAAACACATAGCAATATGGGTCTCAGCCCTTAATATCTCAGACCAACAGCTATCATTCTCATAAGATTCTTATTATCATTAAGAAAATGATAGATTTCTGGGCATTGTTTGCTAATTTCTTTTCATTTTGTTGTGTAGCATATGTGGAAATCTAGACTGGTCTGCTTTAAGCTGTTTAAGATGATTGCACAGGAGCTGAGGGAGTTTACTTAATGTGAAGCTACCGAAGTGTTTAATTATATTGAAAATAAATCATACGGGGTTCAACAGAGATAGGGAGAGTACTTAGGAGTTGTCCGCTATGCACACATAATATGGGAGGCTCTACCTAAGCAGGAGTTCCTGTTGCCAGCCGCAGTTTTGAGCACTCTGGTCACAAACTGAATACGTCATCAGTTCTGTAGAACCTGAAACATCACGTGAGGATGCTTAAGCTTTGTACTAGAAGCAAAGCCTGGAAAAAAGATGGAACAATCTTTCTGCTCCCTTCAGCTTTGGTGGGAGTCTAGTTGAAGAACTGTGTCTAACAGTGAACATACAGCCATGATGGAAAAAGAGATGCAACTGATATGGCAATAAATCAAAATTATTTTAATCATTCCTGATAGATGTCAATGATTCCATAAGGAAGGATTGAAAAGATTTAACCTTCTTAGTATAGCTGGGGAAGGCAGAAAGAAAGAAAAGTCGCATTCTGTCATGTAAAACTGTATGTGTATAACTAAGAGTAGCATAATCAATTGCTATTCTCTCATTTTAGGGGGAAAATGAGTTGTAGAGGCTTTAAGCTGCATCAGCAGAAGTTAATATTAATACGAGGAAATTTGATGAATTTTTATTTCTAAAACTAGTAAACTACAGGGTTAGGATATACATATATATATTTTATAGAAACTACTCCTTTAAGATTTTTAAAAACATGTTATGCAAACATTTTTCAGGAATATTTGAAGAAGACTTGATTGTGCCTTGAGGCAGGAAGATAAAATAGACACTGAATTTTGTTTCTTCTATAGTTCTTTTTTGCTTGTTGATATGTTATTATTCATTGAAAGCAATGTGGCTGTAGTTGTCTTTGTGGAAAAATTGATTAGTTTGATATCAAACTTAAATATACTAGTATATTTTTGCTTGCATGGAACCTCAGTCCTCACAGCAACATGATAATAGTTGCTGGTACTTACTTAATCCTGTTTGTCATTTTTGGATGTTTCTGTCCCTTCAGTTTGGTTGATAACCTTAGATTATGCTAATAGCATTCACTTCAAAATGGTACAATACTTTTATCTAATCTTAGCATTATACTTAAGATAATATGGTTCTCTTTTAATCAGTTGTCTGTACAGCTATTGAAAATGACAACATAATTAAATATACTGCCACCCCAAAAATACTACATTCCCTTTTAAAAATCTGCAATTCATGTAGGTTGTACCAACCTGCAGCCTAAAGTTTTACATGCTTCCTTTGAATTAAATACATATGATACTTCTATGAATCAATTTTAAAATTTTTATAATTTTTTCATATAATCACAGAATCCCAGGTTGGAAGGGGACCTCAAGAATCATCTGGTCCAATCTTTCTTGGCAAAAGCACATTTAGACAAGATGGCCCAATACCCTGTTCAGATGTATTTTAAGTGTCCAACATAGGGAAACTCATCACTTCCCTGGGGGGATTACTGCAATGTCTGGTAGTTCTCACTGGGAAATTTTTATTTTACGTTTAATCGGATTGTCTCCAGGAATAACTTGTACCCATTACCCCTCATATTTTCCACATGACTCCCTGTAAAAAAGGGAATCTCCATATTCTTTGTAGCCACCCTTTAAATACTGGAACCTGACAATCAAATCTCCCCTAAGCCTTCTTTACTCATTGCTGAACAAAACCATCTGTCTCAGTTTTTCCTCACATGGCAGGCTTCCCAGTCCTTTGGTCATCTATGTGGCCTTTCTCTGGACCTCTCCAGCCTGCCCACATACTTTTTTTGATCAAACCTGAATACAGAATGTGTTTTCTATATCTGTTGTGTTCCATATAATATTTTAATTGTATTTTAAATTGCTGTGTAGAACCGCAAGTCTCTTTGGAGAGGGAGATGAAACTAAAGAAAATTACTTACTTGCATGACCCTTTTTTTTTTACTGTAGGGAACACAGAGTGTATTTTACACTCCAACTGACACAGTTGAAACTTCAAGTTTTTACGTGAATTAAATAAAAAAATCAAATTCATCTAAATTTTTGTTCTGGATAATCATTCCTAAAAAAACTGCAGCTGTTGCAGATTTGGTTCTCTGTGGGAATTATATATACACATGCCTTCCAAAATTTAAGCTTTTTGTATCAGAAAAGTACACAAAATGGGAAGATTTAGTTACTAGGAGATACTTACTCCCTGAAACTCCAGCTTCCTGGATGTTTGAAATTGTTTTCCCTACTCTTCATATTGATTCCTAGAAGGAGGAGATTTAGGCAAAGACAACCTGTCTCAGCTAAGACCCTTCTGGCTAAGGCATTAGATCCTGAAGGGAAGGTTGATTGGAAAACGAGGAGAAAGAAAGTATTGTGTAATGAAGAATATAATGTAAGTTATGAAACATTGATACAACCTTGTTTCAGAGATCATTTCTTTGGAGGGAAAATTCCTTCTCATTCCTTTGCTTTACACAATGTTGTTTTAAATTCTGTTAGATTATACTTTCTTAAAATCACAGCAGTTACGTTAACTTTATGGAAAACTTGGTCTTTATTAGGCTTCTGTATATCAGTATGACTTTGCAAAGCAATGAAGGATGAGACCCCTGTAAAAATGAGAGTTTTCTTAATAGCTAAATCAAACTTAATTATGTATGGATCCCAACTATGAACATCATTAAAATATGGAAATAGAAAAACGTCTATGTGGATTTAGATTGACAGAGCCAGACTTTTTCTTGATGGCTCTTCCATCTTATATTATCAGAGGAAACTGATTTTGAGATTCAGAAGCATACTGTTTTCTTACAGTTTCAGCATCTCTAAGTAGCTGAAGCAGTATGCTTTACAATACTTTATGTCAAATTTTCTCCCTTTAGGATATACCTGGATTCATGATACATATATCTTTATATTCTACCAGGCATTAGGTCCTGTTTGAAAACAGTTACTGACAAAAGAGAAGAGTGATACTGAATGGTCTATGCTAATAGACAAAAATAGCCATAAATCAATCCCCTGAAAAAAATTTTAAAAAATCAAATAATATTAAATAAGTCATCTGCATGGATCCTGAAAGTGTAACTGTATTCATACAAAGTGCTTTGATTGAGAGCAAATGCCTCATTAATCTTAAATGCTTCAGCTAGAAAAAGTTAGTGAAGTCAGGAAGAATAATGACTGGCATTATAGAGAATGCAATGTACTGTACAATGAGCTAAGATATGGTCACCTAGTAGCTGTAGTACATAAACATGGAGTACCTTTGTTATTTAGAGGACAAAGGATTTAGGACAGGAAAGAGACAGAAAGAAGAGGAAGTAAGGAAACGGATAAATACACTTCAATGGCTTGCTTCATAATAAGCTAGTGGTTCATATGTCTACTAAGGAAGCTGCATGACTTCACAAGTGATTTTTGCACTTCTCTCCACAGGACTACAGAAGCTGCTAAGTACCTAATCTGGTTAGTTGACACTGATTTTGAGAACAGATCCTATGTTTAAACACCTTAGGAGAATGTTGTTTTCTGTAGATGAGCCTTTTCATGCTTTGTATATTACTTACTGATAATCAGTCTTTGGGTTGCTTTGCATTCTATGATTAAAGTAGCCCTTTATGTAATTTGCAGGATTTTTACTTTCTTTTTCTCAAAGGCATCAGAAAAGTGGCATGTAAGAGCTTTCCACTTTCCAGCTCAGAAACTGCCCTATTTCATCCTACAGAAAATAATGATTTTGAATGTTCTTTTTGTAGTGGTGCCCTTCTCACTGATACAGTGTCAGCATTTCCATTATAAACTGCTGTTTTCAGAGCCCAGTAACTGCCAAAATTAACTCAATACATGTGAGTTGGTTATACAGTGCCTTAATTTTCAGACTGATTTTTCTGCCAAGCTTTAAATGCATTTAAATATTGTTGATAAAAGAAACTATTGGACAGGAAAATCTGGCTATAATAGAAAAAGTAAAAACCTAAATGTTTCTGTGTTTTTTTGTTTTCAAAAGCAAATAAGGAAAATAAGACCTGATGATTATTTTTTAAGAAAGATTTTATTATATTTTTAAAATCTGGATTTTTGCAAGCCTTCTCTGCAAAAAAGTTGACTTACTTGGAGTATTACTTATAGATGCTGATGGTGACCATATGTGGACTCAGATGTGGGGAGCATGGTATTTCTTTCTGATGGAAAGTGATGCTAGTAACAGGGTATTTATTGCTTGCAGAACCCCATCTTTGACACCACATTATTTTAACAGGTTTGTAAATATGGGGTTTCTCTGATGTAGTCACAGAAACCAAACTGAAGACCATTCAACCCGGTAAATATGTTTTTAACGTAAGTGCCATAAGGCTCAAACCCAAACCCCAATTGGACCTTTCATCCCCTTTATGGGAGTTTGCCAGGTCAACCTTTGCCACTGATACCCATGTCAAAAGACCTGACAGCTTTGGGCACCTCCAGCTGTGTGGGTATTCTCATATTATAAGGAAGGGATTCTCTGCAGGGTGAAGTATGATTTCAGTCAGATACAGTTTTGAATCTGGCCCTGCTTGGAGTTGGAATTGATCCAGAGAACCTCCATCAATTTCATACAATCTTCATTTGTCCTCAAAGACCGTATTTGATCTCCAGAGGTACTGCTGTGAAGTCTTTGAGAGGAAAAACATGCTAAAAATAGCCAATAGTAGGATATTCTGCCCTGCCCAGCTGGTGCTATACTTCTTTCTTAAAGATACAGATTTTCTTCTGAAGATACTCAGGTTTAAATCTAATATTTGCTGTCTATAATAATGAGAGTAAGCCTACATGTTTTTTAATCATAGTATATATATATAGTAGATACATTATAATTCCTGTTTTGTTTGCTAAGCATGTAGTTTCAGTGTTCATAGAATCATAGAATCACAGACTCATGGAAGGGATCTTAAAGATAATTTAGTTCAACACCCTGCTATGGACAAGGCTTTTCACTAGACCAGTTTGCTTAGGGGCACATCCAATCTGACCTTGAACACTTCGAGGTGCTATCTACAACTTCTATGGGCAGCCTGTTCCAGTGTCCCACCACCCTCATAATCAAGAATTTCTTCCTTATATCTAATCTCTGAGCCTGTCTTCTAGCCTCCTGATCTTTTTCTTGGCCTTCCTGTGGACCCACTTCAGCAGGTCAATATCCTTCTTTTGTTGGGCTCCCAGAGCTGACTGCAGGACTCCAGGTAGTATCTTGTAGAGCAGCAGAATCATCTCCATTGACCTGCTGACCACATTACTTCTGATGCAAATCAGGATGTGTTTGGCTTTCTGGGCTGTGAGCCAGCTCACACTGACTCAGACTGTCAACCAACAACCCCAACTCTTTCTTACCAGAGCTAGTCTTGATCTATTCTCCACCCAGCCTGTATTTGTGCTTGGAATTGCCCCAGGTGTTTTCCTCTGTGTAAGAGTGATTTTTGCAGTCCCTCTATATTTTGCAGGAAAAATGATCAGTTTTTTTATTTTCAATGGCTTTTTTATTTCTGTTTTTAAAATGCTAATCTCCTTCCTTTTGATTCCTCTTCAAAGAGGAAAGTGTAATCTTTCTTGTTCAATTGCTTGGCAACAGTTGCTTTTTCTACTATAAGCATTTTCTAAATCTTAGTGACCAATAACAGCCATGACAGAAAATACTTCATACCCAGGGATCTAATAGTCTCCATTTTATACTCACGGATGTGTTTTACTTCATATATGCACATTCTAGGGACAAATTACACATAGTACCCACCCCTGTCAAGTATGACAGTTATTTTTACTCCAGTTACCTGAATGTTTTAATTCTCATTTCAGTCTTGGTCTCAGTTCTCGTTCCTTCTCTGGCTGTGGAATTCTCTCCATATTCCCATTTTCCATCTCACCTTTCTCCTGTCCTTTTAAAGTGTTCTTATCCCAGCCAACTGATAAGTGTTCTTATCTCCTGCTCTTTGCATTCTTGGAGATCACTATTAATATTGCTATGGACAGTGTAGTGAAACACTACTTGCTCTTTATATTGTTGCTTTAGATTGGTGTGATATGGGAGGTACAATTGCAAGGAAATTTTTGGCTATCCCTAAATCAAGGGTAGGGCAGACTGAGTGTTTGCAGGATTAGGTTACTAAAATGTGGAAATTAAATAGCTAATGATTTGTAAGCATTAAATGCCCAGCAGTGGATATCTTGAACAGACTTAGATGCATCTGAAAGAGTAAAATATTAATGCATAAATGAAGTGTGGCCACCTTCTATTTTCTATAACCTACTTTAAGCTGGCAGCCTGTTGTGGTTCAGACACTGGCCAAATGCCAGGCACCCACAACAGCTGCTCACTTGCTCTCCCCTACCACAGCTGGGCAGAGGAGGGGAAAAAAAATTAACACAAGGGTTCATAAGGAATTGGGAGAAGACGCTTCAAGGGCAAAACAGGCTCAACTTAGTTGTAAAGTCAGTTTATTACTAACAGAGTCAGAGGAGGATAATGAGAAATAAAATAAGCCCTTAAAGAGAGATTGACTCTGCTGGACATGGTGGAAGCTTCCAGAAGCTTCTCACAGGAGCCATCTTTATGGCCCACCACTACCAAAAACTGGGCCAAGCAAAACCAACACACAGCCAAAAATCTTTCTACACTACACTTTCTGCATTAAATGAATATTCGACTATGGTGGATATCACTTTCATGGAATTACTCAGCCTCCATAACTGGTGTGAACTTTAATCACCTACAATGCAAATGAAGGTTTTGAGTTATACTGGCAGCATCTAGCAACTCTGCTAAGAATGGTGCTCCTCATCAGGAAACGGAATATTTTACTAGGTAAATGTAAATTTTTCTGCAGTTTATTAATTTTTGCAAATATTTTGTCACTAAAAAAGGAGGTTTGTCTCTGAAGCTAATAACTTGAAATTGATACAGTAGTGGACTTTGAATTGAAATTAAATAATTTCAGAAACTATTTTCTGCATGAATATTATTGCCTTGGTGTAGAAAGATTAACATATTCGTTAGCGGGCCATTGCTGAAATCAGTATTTTCAAATGTGTCAAGAGAAATACCAATCCATTTCTCTTCACACAAGGATAAATATAGACACAAATATAAATAAGCTTCGAAAATGGGATAGCCAAAATGCAGCAATGCCATATCCAAATGCACATCTGTGTTAATACTGCTAGGAGTGTGACCTTGGGCAGTTGCATTTTAATGACAAAAAAGGTGGAAGACTAAAGGTATCTATTTTCAGTTCAAAGGTTTCTATGTAAAAAGCCAACCAGAATAGCTTGAAGAACACAAAATGTGTTTAACAGCCGTAACTGTGCAATTTATATCTATTTGACTTAGCTGTGGTGGAGTTGAACATTACATGTCTGTTTTAATTAGCTGCTTTTAAAGGTGACTAATAAATCAGCATTATTGTGAGACATCTTTGGAGCAGTTGACTCTTAAAAATGTTCTGACCTCTTACTAGAAATATTTTGTGGGAAAAAAAAAACAAACCAAAAATCTTTCCTAACCACTTTTCTTAGGTTTTTAGATACTAGTCAAAGTAAATTGGCACACAGGAAAAATAGCTGACGAGAAAAAGATGGAAATACATGACTTACTGAATAGGTGGTGTCCTACTTGGTGCTTAAGACATTATCAGGGGGTAGTGACTTTAAATTGATGGAGCGTTTACATTAGATGTAAGGAAGAAATTCATTACTTTGAGGCTGATAAGACCAGAAAAGTCATGGATGTCCCATCCCTGAAAGTGTTTGAGGCCTGGCTGGATGGGGCTCTGGGCAACCTGGGCTAGTGGAAGGTGTCCCTGCCCAATGTGATGGAGTTGGAACTACATGATCTTTAATGTTCTTTGCAACCCAAACCATTCTATAATCAACACTTGCAATGCTCCACAATGCTAGCCAAAATGTATTGAAATTTCTTGAAAACATTATTTTGAGTGAAATCACTTCTAAATAAAGCTGTGACAATAAAGCTACCACAATAACTTATTATATGAATGATAGTAATATATTAGTAAAGTTGCATTTGGTTTGATTTTCAGAATCAAAAATAATGAAAATTAAATGTATATGATATGTAATATATATTGTGGTGTGTGCTTAGTGCCAAGCATTTGGATTTTGCTTAATATCTAGGTATTGTTTCTAAACATAAACATTTAAAACTGCAGGTTATGTAGAACAGTAAGATGTGCCGTAAGAATGAAACTGAAGTCTGTTCTAGTCTGTTATCCTCTCTTTCACAGTAAGAAATTAATACCTGGTGAAGAATATGTGTCTTGAGCAGGCATTCCTAATACTTTCTTAATTTCTTACAATGTGGAAATAAGAAATTGTCTTAGCCAGAGGCAGTATCTTTCTATTTACTTAGCAAAAATAAGCTTTGTTGGATTTCTTTTTCATGAACTTATGCAGCTTCTTTCTCAACTGATGTTAAATTTTAGCACCCACATCTGGCAAACAGACACAATCTATATGAAGAATCTTTCTGTTTTTTTGTTTGTTTGTTTTGAATCTGCTGCTAGGTTCCTTTGATAGCAACTACCTACTTATGGGAGTACCTAGTCAAGTACCTAGTCAATGGGACTTTTCCAAGTCCCATTTTTTTAGTAGCATCTCTCAAACATTATACAGTCTTTTTACTGGCTTGACCAGCCACAGCCTGCATAATTATCCCTTGTGCAGAAGCTGTTGCAGGTGATAATAGCTGAGGACAAGCTTTTGGTTTTGTTTTTTTTTTAGTGAGGCCTGTGAAGTAAGAGCAGTCAGAAATGAACAAGATAAATTACTGACATAACCTGGAAAACCAGAGGTAATGAGAGAAAAGTGCAAGATACTGAAGCTAGAATACAAAGGATTGTAGAGCAGTGATGTCAGCTGCTGCTGTAGAAGAGGTCCTGAAATTATTGTCCACATGCTTAACAAGTCATGGTAATGTAAGCACATCTCCCCAGATGTGGGGTTAAAAACTAAACATACTTTCCCTGACATCACTGAAGATCTGTCCTCATTGCATTTCAGAGGAGAGAATTTGGCTTTTGATGAAGTCAGGTGGAAAAGTTGCAGTTGTTTAACTGTGGGTCTATAGACGGAAAATGTCAGAAAGAAAGGGACAATCTGGTTTTTTTTGTTTATTATGCGTAAAGGAAAAGGCTTAAGCAGGGAATCTTCATGTTAGTTGTAATGAAAAGCTCCCTAGAGGCTTGGATGCCAAAGAACTGGAAGAGATTATTAAGTTGCTTATGGAAAATACATTTTATGAGGAAATTTTTGAAAATGTGTCAGGCACAATTCATTAAGAGTACCATATATTTTATTTATTCTGTCTTCATCCACTGACATAAATTTAACTTTTTTTTCATTTAACTGGATAAATACAATGCTTTGGAGATGCTATTGTAATTTACAGGGCCTTAGACAAAAGCAGAAATAGCAGTTTAATGAGAAAGAATTGTGTGGTGCATGTTCATAGTTTTCAATAAGAATAACTATTACGCTTCTTAATGTATGTTCCTTGATGCCTAAAAGACAGGCTACTTGAAACAGAGGCCAAAATAAATTAGGAGTATAAAAGCAGACAGATTTATTCAAGGCCTGCAAAGGCCTTGAAAGGTACATTCAGGCAAGCAAAGTCCCCCGTTGGGGACTACACACAAAATGGACAATGGGTCACGAGCCTTTTGCCCGTTATAAGTTCTGTCCCATCAGCATATTGGCCTTAATTCTCCAATCACACCCTCAGGTGATGATGTTAACTGCCCCAGGCCTGCTTCCCCTGTAATAGAGTTGCGTACATATTTTCAGGCCCTAGGGCAACGAGTATGCCCTTGGATCTGTATTCATAGAGCCTTGTTTTGGATAAAGGTGTTAGGAAAAGAGATTTTTAGCACTTTGTAAGAAGCACAGAACTATGGCAAGTTACAGATACATGAAGAGTAAAAAACTAGAAATTATTAAGGCATCACCCTCTGCTGTGGCTTGGCTGAACTCTACTGCCTTGCTGTGTCAGACAGCTTCCTGTCTCCTAGAGCATGCTATTGCTGATGAAGTAAGTATGGAAATAGGAAAGTATGAAAACTGCTTCTTGTAAGCATTACCGTGAATATGACTTTGAGTTTCGACAGACACTAAAAAAATACTCAAAGATAACAAAATTTATTTTAAATTATAAATTTAAATGTGTTAATTTTAAAATATAAATGAATGTGAACAGGCTTGGGTTTTGTATAATATTTATCCATGCAACAATAATTAATATGCAGCTATGCCTGAGTAGCGACATACCCTTCCAAAAAAGGTAATGCATCTTTTGGATGTATGTACCAAAGGAAGCGTGGTTAATTCACACTGACTTCAGGTTTTTCCTGCAGTTTATTGAAATGATTGAAGCAGAGAAGTGAGATTAGTGTTTTGGTTGCAAAAATGTTTCATTGAAGGCAAGGGGAAACATTTCAACAGAAACAGTGAATATGATATGTATTGTTATGAGAAAAATGACATCGTCTCCACAAAAAAGCTGAAAGATTAAATGAACATTTGTGTATAAAGCTTGCGGATTATATGGAGATGTCTTATACAGATACTGGAATAGAGAAAACTGTCTTGTAATTCTAGAATGTTATGGAGATTTTTAAGGAGATGAGCAATTTAAAATGGTCTAAGATTTAATTTAGATAAGTATAAAATAATATGCATATGAAATTATTATTTAATGCAAATACAAATGACAAAATTATTTTTTAAAGGATTTGCAAAGTAATAATGAATCAGATATTGGATACCTTCTAAGGTGATGCTTTATAATTAAATACATTCTTCTCCTGATTTTTATGTACAGGCTGACAGCAGACACACTGGGATGCACAGACCCTCTTTCTCTGTGACAGCACAGAATCACAGAATCATAAAATAGTTTGTGTTGGAAGGGACATTTAAAGGTTGTCTACTCCAAATTCCCTGCCATCAGCAGGGACATTCTCAACTGGATCAGGTTGTATGACCTGACCTTGAATGTTTCCAGGGATGTGGCATCCAGCACCTCTCTGGGCAATCTGATGCAGTGTTTTCTCACCCTTATTGTCAAAAAATTTGTCCTTGTGTCTCATCTATGTTTAAAACCATTGGTCCTTCTAAAATGTTTGTCCCCATATTTCTTATCAGCCCCATTTAAGTATTGAAAGGCCAGAAAGAGGTCTCCCCAAAGCCTTCACTCCTTTTCTCCAGGCTGAACAGCTCTCTCAGCCTGTCTTCATAGGAGAGGTGCTTTTGGTGTGCTGGACCAGCTCAACAGGTCTATGTCTTTCATAGACAATAACATGGATAATAATTACTTCTGTACATGTGATATCACTGCTATCCATGTCATGTATATATTTATTAGGAATACTAGTCTTTGTAAATGTCAGGTTCCCTGAGTTTTCATTAGTTGCAATATTTTGAAACTGAAGTTAAACTAATAGCTATGTTGCCTGCATATAAGGCAATATATTGCAACGCAGGCATTGTTAACAAAGNATATGTGGGGGTTTTTTTCTATTTTTTAATCTAATGTGAAAGCTCTGTAGTTAGTAGGTAAGGATTATGACTTCTGTCTTTTCCTGTGTCATTTTAGCTTAATTTATTTGGGAAATGTCTTTGGGACCTTGGATTGTCAGTTTAGTTGTATTGGTAAGTTACACAGCAGATGATCAAATGAAAGTTTTCCTTAAAAGTGAAAAATACCCATTAGAAGCAGGAAAATTTCATCATTATTCAATAAGAAATTTTAAAGTAAGGTGACCTAAGAACGTCAAAGCTCATAAAATAGGAGCAAATGCACTTTTTATTTTACAAAGCAGAGTCAGTTAAAGCACTTTTGTGGCCAATGTCAAGAAAGCACTCAGATTAGAAAGAATTTATGAGGGATCCCCTGAACTTTTAAATTTGAAAATGGAGAATGAAGCTTTTTCCCTGAAAAGACTTCCGCTGAGTGAGACTCATGCTCTTTTTCCTAGTCTGCAGATGTTATTCTATGTCTAAATTGCAAAGGTTCATACTCTGCAGAACTGCAGTCTTGGTTTCAGACAGTTTAAAGAGGTGGGCACTCTAAAATGAGTTACCTCCTGTTAGTTTCAATCAATCCCTTTTGACCAATAAGGAACAAGTACGAGTAGATATAAGGAAAAAATAGTTTACTAACAAGCAAAACAGCAACAGACAAACCCCCCCCCCAGTAAATAATCTCTAAATTGCTAAATCTCATGATGCCTCAGGAAACAAAGACAGACTCAAAGTGTAAGAAATAGCATTTCCAAGATTTCAAGCCCGTGTGGCTTGAAAGACATAGGAGAAGTGGCATCAGCTGTCTACCCAATGATGGTGCATCCAGTTGACCGCACCATCTGAGAGACAAAGGGAAAAAAAGATGGTGGACAGAAAGAACCTTCCTGGGAAGGCATGAGCTTACAGATCCACTCTAGTGACAGATAAGTGCCAGTGTGTTTTGGGTCAGCACTGCTGCCCGCTGCCTCCTTCTGCTGCCCACTGGACTCTGCTGGTGTTGGTGCTGATGTCCACCACATTGCACAGGTGCTGGGAAGGAAGAACCTGTCTGTTGGACATGAGGTGGCCTGGCCCCTGGGACCAGTTTGCAGAGGACTCCAAAACAGTTTTGGATTGCAAAATGCTGTTTTTCTGAGTGGCTACTGTAGCAAGCCTCAGAAAAAAAACAAACCAAAACCAACAGTAGGAAGCAACCTCCTTAGAAGTGGAGCCTCTTCCAGAATGGCTGTTCCATTTTAGGTATAATTTTCTATACTGCTTGGATCATTTTATTTGTCACTCTCATGTGGTCATGGAAATGCATGCCTATCTATTTTTAGTGTTTTTATCTTGCATCTCCAATTGTCATGTATAAAGTCAACATATTGGACCCATTTTTTTAATATCTCACTATGACAGTGACCAAGCTGTGTTTATAAAGATAGGTAACACTGATAACAATAGATGACACTGAGGGTGACAAAATCAAAGAAAGAGCTGAAGAAATATGTTCTCTCTCTGCTGGTTTGTAAGCAAGATTCTAAGGGGAATCAAATGGAAGATGATACAGCACTGTAAGGTAACTGTTGTTATGCTAAATAGTCTTCAAAATTCCAGGTAATATTAAGGATCTGCAGACAGTTTTGTGATGTGTTTTTGTACGTATAAGTGCTCATCTTTCAGAACTGAATGCTGATTACAAACAAATTTTCCATGTCTTTAGTAGTACTTGACTGGAAGCAGTATAGTTCTGAACCTTTGGGTTCCCTGATTTAATAGTCAATGTTTACTTTTGGAAAGGGAAATGTGTTCTGGAATGTATTAGGTACCATCCTAAGGTTGTTGTGGACAGAATAACAAACCTCAATTCTCTTCTTTAAAGCTACAATAATATTAAATAGTTAAAAGGATACTCCATAAGGGGATATTCTGTTCTCCCTGGTTTTGTTTGGTAAGGCAACATTGTGTGTTTAAATAGCAGAGAAGATCCAATTTTCACAATAAAGAAAAGAAATAAAGCTGCTTTTTTTTTTTTTTTTTTTTTTTTTTTTTTTGGG
>VZTX01008489.1:77329-115687 GCA_013400915.1 Pardalotus punctatus | reverse complement strand
AAACAGAAAGAAAAAAAGGGAAAGAATAGATTCAGAAATGTAGGAGACTGAAGAGAAGGAGTGAAGGGTTGGAAAGAAGAACAGACTGTATCTGTTCAAAGGCTCAGTTTTAAGTAGAGGTAGGAAAAGCCGTGTTTTTTGGCATATTGTCTGGGAACCACTGAACACCTTGCTGAGTGCCCTGAATGAGATGGAGCTGTACTGAAGATCAAAGCAGTGAAGGTATACTGCAGGAAAAAGAAAAAGAAAAAGAAATAAAACAATTTGGGTTGGATCAATAGCTTATGGGTCAGTTTTTCAGTAACTTCTATTAAACTAATTATGTGCCATAGTACTATGTTTTACCTTTGTAAAATATATGGCAGTTCCAACCTTTCTATGGCAGTATGATTAAAAGTGTTGGGGATTTTTTTTGTTTGTTTTGTTTTTGTTTTTTGTTGTTGGTTTTGTTTTTTTTTTAAAAAATTACATTTCAAAGTGATTCTGTTGCTTTGTCTGCAAGTAATACTTAAATGTGTTGTGTCTTTAGCTTGTATGAGTTGTTTCTGTTTTTGTTACTGTATCCTTTTCTTCCCCTGTAAGGAATTGCTATGCTGGTAAGTGGCAGTTTGTAACCCAGTAATTAATTGCGTTAGCAATTTGCTTATCCATAAGATCAGATGAATAAAACTGATTTGTAAACCATCATTAAAACTTTTTTTTTTTCTGCTCTATTTTTATTTTTAGGAATGTTGTCTCTGCAATTTGAGAGGTGGTGCATTAAAGCAAACTACGGACAAAAAGTAAGTAATATATTCTTCAGGACTGTATATGCTTATTTTAGACTTTATTCCTAGTCCATTCCTATGTGCAAAACATTTGCAAACCTAATTACTTGACAGTGTCCCTTTAAGCTGAATCATTGCAGAATTAAAATTACTTCCATTGAAATGTGGCTCTGGCATTTTGTGAAATAGATACTAAAATGTACATTGGTTTTAGTATTTGCACATACTTGCTTGTTCCAGATTTTCATCTGCTGGCCTTTGTGCAAAGGAAGTAAATGAGAGCTCATTTATCATTGTTTGCATGGGCAAGTCTTATCAAACAGCAGTGTATTTTCTTCTTTGCACCTGAAAGTTACAGTACAATACCTTTGAACTTCTAAACCCAGTGTTTTCAATGAATTAATTTTAATCATATTGAAATAATTTCCAATTCTGAAGTTGGTTTTTTTTTTCAAATGCACTTCTATCACACACTGTCAAAAATAGTCTTGTTGCTGGCATCATGCTATTAACAGCATCAGCATTTTTCTCTGTATCTGAGTGACAGAACACTATAACCGAGTAACCAAGTAACCCTAACAGCTAAAGTGGAAAATGTTGTAGCTTAGTATTTTTTTAAGCCAACTAGTAGAATAGTCTTTAAGCATTTTGAATAATTTCATGGTTAATTAGCTTGTCTTTGTAGCTTAGCAGTATTGTGTATATCTCTTTCTTTCATGCTTTGGAATGCAGTGGCAAGACATGATCTACGTACAACATTCTTTTTAACTTACCAGGGAAGAATATATTTATCAGTGATTTGCAATTGATTACATGACCATTGCCAATTGTCCAGTTAGAAGGTTTTTGTTCAAGTCAGGCCACATTTTACCTTCAGAAAACATTATTATTGTAGCCATTTTAATGGTTGTTTTTGCCAGTACATGGAAATTCTCAGCTGATTTTTAATTCTGTTTTAAATTCCCTTAAATGTGCTATTTGTTTCACTCAATAAAATGAAAAAAAGAGAATGTTGGAGGTATTGTCTCAGTAGAATTTATCATGCCCTTTTGATATTTGCTCTTGGTAGCTTACCTGTTGCATCTTTAAAAATATGTATATCTTTTTTTGTACATAAATTTAATTTTTTTTCAAATGTTTCATAAGATATATTAATAGGAAAATCCACAGAGGTTTTCATAAAGTCACTCTTCATGTATAATTGTGGTTAAGATTTTTGGGTTTACGTTCTGTCACTCAAGGTTAGTGTTACAGATTTATGAAATGGGATTTCTGTAAAAGCAATTCAACTCTGGTTTTCGTGTTTCCATAACACCTTATAGTTGTGACACATTATGGAATTTTTAATCTATCTTTCAGCATTAGCTACCACTTCACAAAGTTTTGAATTTTCAGAAAAGTATGTTACAATTACATCTTTTTTCTCCAACAAGTATAAAATCTAACATGTGCATTCCCTTTGCTCCTTCTTTTATCTGTACTTACTAATTAGAGATGCATGAAGAGCTTGACACTTTTAAAAGCTTGTGGATCAAACTGGTATGTGTACATGCAGTAAGCAGTTTGCCATATAGGAGAACTAAGATTCTTTCTTTTCAGCAGAGCACAGCAGTTGTTTTGTGGCTGTTAGGCTGAGAGATGTAAGAGTATAAATGTTTAGTTGAAGGTTGATTGACAAGGCATTTTATTTATAGCATTTCTGTCTCATAAAGCTTCAATGGTAAGACAATGTGGTTTAGCAGGTGGACAGGTCACAATGAAAAGAAAAGTCGCAAAACAAGACTCTTTTCTCAAGTTAAAACATGAACAAACTGTCGCCATAATAAAAGGATAGATCTGCAAGCTTTATCTGTTTTTATTTGGGCTGAACTGTATAACCTGCTAATTGATATGTCATCTTTATGTACAGCCCTTATTTCACATTTTGACCAATACAACTTTGAAGTCATATGACAGCAGTTTGTTTGGTCCCTGTGTGTCATATTATACTTGTGCAGATATTTTTGTCAAATATGATTTACTGAAATATTGCTGCTCTAGTTCAGGAAAGAGAAGTTATTTCTCTTTTCTGCATCACTCTCCATCTCCTTCAGCTTCAGCCCATGTTCCTGTTAATCTGCTAAAACGCTTGTGTAATGTGTAAAATCTCTTTGAGATATACAGAAAGTGGAGTGAGGCAAGCATTCAGAGCTTGCAGAAATAGAACAAATGGGCTAATGAAAACAGATGTACAATGAATGCCAGGGAATAAGGCAAATATGAGTCAAAGAATGGAAATATTTTCCTTTATTTAGATTTACTACCTGTCTAGCCCAAAAAGATTTTCAACGTAGCCTCAGAAGGCTGCTCTTTGTTAATAAAAGTGTTGTTAGCTTCTCTTTTACTTCATGAAGTACACAATTTCAATGTTAATTGCAGACTTTTGAAGGTTTCATTTAGCTTTTCTTATTTTGGGATCTGTGTATCGAAACAGTATATAGAGTGCTTTCTGATGGATATAGGAAGTATGTAGCATCATCTGACAAACCTTCTGAAGTTGCACTGAAGTCTTTAATGCAGTACTTGTCCCAGGCACTGGCAGGTGCTTTTGCTGCTAAAGGAGACGTGGTTCATGTTGGGCATTGCACTGGTAGCCTGATCGCTTTGCTGCCTGTATGCCATTGTGTGTGTAGATGGAAAGTCATGATAACATTTGCATTTCATTTTGCATTTCATAGATACATGACTAATTGTGCTCATGTATGTTGCCTAAGAATAGTTGCTTGGGTCAGAGTAATGTTAATAATGAGTAATAAATGCTGTAGATGATAAATTACACATGAACCAAGTAGTGTGGTGTTTACATATGTACCTGAATAGCATACCTACAAAAACTTGTTACTCAATAATTAAAAAGTGAAACATGCTTAAAAATTGTTGCAATGAAACCTCAGTCTGAAATTTTATTTACACAAAGTGGTAGTGCTACAAAGTTTGTTAAAATGGTTTAAAGAATCTTAAGAAAGCCTAATAAGGAAGTAACTACAGATGAGTACCTTTAAGAAAACCAAACAAAAAAGCAAAAACCAAACACTCAGCAAGTAACAATTTAAACACTTGTATTTCCTTGGGTTTTTTTGGTGGTATTTTTGACTTGCCACTTTTCACAGGTGGGCACATGTAATATGTGCAATTGCCATCCCAGAAGTCAGATTTGGTAATGTCACAGAGCGTACTCCGATAGACACTAGCAGAATACCTTTGCAAAGATTAAAATTGGTGAGTAGTATATTGATATATGCTCCATATATGCATTGCTATTAAGATGTTCCTGTATTTGAAATGTATTGAAAATCTGAATAGTGATGGTTGTTGCCAGGTAAAGAGCAGTAAGCTATGTTTAAGGTAAGAGGTAAATAACCAGGGTTTTACCAATATGGGCCTTTGGAAACGTAATGGCAGTTCATTAACAATGATAACACTCTTTGGTATTCTATTAAACGTAATTCAAACCTGTTCTTCCCCAAAAGAAGAACAATAAATCTGACCAATGTCAACTGTGAAAGAGTAATTTTTGGATCTGCAATGCTGATGAAGCACAAACAGACTGGGAGTACTACACTACAGTACATATTTGTGAGGTCTTCTTATTATGGATTTTTGCCTCAACTTTTTATGAAGGTAACAGGATGTATGATGTTTGTTATATGGTATCTCTGCCATCAGGGTATTGAAAAATATGAATAAAACAAATCACATGTTAAACAGTGTCATTCAAGGACACTGATGTACTCAAGAAGAAGATACGCAGAAGTGCAAAATTAGTTTTTTTGCTATGTTATCTGATAATTACTTTATCTGTCAGTGTGTGCATGACTGTGATGTTGTCTGATAGAAAGTACATAGTTACTGGCCCATTCAGTTTTAGAGAAAGCATAAATTTTCTGGATCTACCCTCACTGTTTCTAGTGTGGTTCTTGGTCTACCTTACCTTGTACTCACTCATTTTGAACTATTAATATATTCATTCTATTTTACTTTAATTTCATTCTATTCCATTAATTACTTTTTGTTTTTTTTAGCTATATTTCTAAATGTTAAAATATAGTTTGGAGTGGTTTAAAATTTATTGCCTGTCCTTCAACTGGTAATCTGCTTTGAATTTTTGTTCACAATTAAAAAAACATTTGGTTTTAAAATTTTAAAATAATTTAAAAGACATATATAAAGAGTGTATATATAATGTATAAAAATGTAAGGCGACTTGAAAATTGTTAATTCAAGTGTTGAAAACACAGAAATCATAGAAACATAGAATCATTAAGGCTGGAAATGATCATCAAGATCATCAAGTTCAACCTTTGACTGAATAATACCAAGCCCACTGTGCACCCCTTATCTTAATGTGCTATCTCTGCTCACTGTTTGAACACTTCTAGGGGTGGTGACTCCATCCCACCTCCCTGGGGGGGTTGTTCCAATGCTTAACCACCTGTTCAGTGAAGAAATTTCTCCTACTATGCAACCTAACCTCCTCTGGGACAGTTTGAGGCCGTTTTGTCTTGTCCTACTGCTTTTAACTTGGCAGAAGAGGCTACTACACCCTCATTTCAGGCAGTTGTAGAGAGTGATAAGGTTCCCTCTGAACCTTCTCAGAATGAATGCCTCAGCTCCCTCAGCTGCTCCTCATAGGACTTGAGATCCAGACCCTTCACCAGCTTCTGTGCCCTTCATGCTCCAGCATCTCAATGTCCTTCTTGGAGCACCAGTTTCAAGTGTGGCGTCACCAGTGCTGAGTGCAGGGGACAATCCTTGCTCTGGTCCTGCTGGCCACGCTATTGCTGATCCAGGCCAGGATGCCATTTGCCTTCTTGGCCCCCTGGGCACACCCTGGCTCATGAGCAGGGACCCGTCACTTGGCCTTGTTGAACCTCACACACTTGGCCTTGGCCCGTTGATCCTCCCTGTCCAGTCCCCTCTACAGAGCTTTTTTACCTTCCAGCAGATAAACACTCCTTTGTGTCCCAACTTTGCGTCCTCTGCAAAATGACAGAGGGTGCACTTCATTCCCTTGTCCAGATCATTGATAAAGATACTAAAGAGAAGTGGCCCTGGTTTTTGGGGAACACCACATGTGACCGGTGACCAACTGGATCTAAATTCATTCATTCATTTATTCAGTCATTCATTCATTTATTCAATGTTGAAATATATTCTCTGGACTGTCCATGACTCAAAACACTGTAAGGCTAACTGGAGCCTTTTAAATAAGGCTTGAATTAATTCTAAGTTATTGATTATGAAGGTGTTGAGCCAGTGTTTCTGAAATTACATGATTTACAGTCCTAGGTTAGTTTTGCTGACTATGAAGCAATTATGTTAATCAGTTGTGAATAGTTGAGGGATTTTTAGATTTTAGATTTTCTTCTATTTTTTCCTTCAGTGGATAGACTATTGCTTTTAGTCCTTAGTGCTTTTGCAGTTCTTGATGTCTCCTTCAGTATAAAATGGCATTGAACCACTACACATTTTATAAAGCTGTATGTAAGCCAATGGTGTCCTACAAATATATCAATGTTTAGAAATAGAGTACTTGCCTTCCTTAACTCTGTTTTTAAAATAAGAGTTTGTATATTTCTATGGAGTGAGTGTTGTGAAGAAGGAACTCAGCTGAATACAATAAAAAATGAGAGGTGGGGTACTTTATAACAGTCATAAATGTAGTAGTGTTGCAGGTAGAAGACAGCCTTTCTGTGATGGAAGGAATCATCAGAATCCTGGTTGGCTTATTAAACCTTACTATTCCAGGATTTAGTTTTTGACATTAAATATATAATAAAATAGCTAGACATGTATTAATTTAAGGAAAGTAGGCAGTTTGACCATTTCAAAAGGATCTGTAATGATGTAGTGCTAATAAACCAATAAAATGTTGCTTTTTGGGTAAAGGGCCGGAAAAGAAAATCTGCCCTAAAACTACCAGCAGTCTGTCTGCTTTTAAATTTTGACTTTTGTTGCAGATTAGTTACTGTATGTGATGATTTTACTCTGCTCTGTTTCACAGTGAATGCCTTAGCTAAACTAAGTTTCTTGAATGATATTATATTATTCTGTATTTTAAAAATAAAAACAGGTATGTGTGTGTGTATACATATACATATACATATACATATACATATACATATACATATACATATACATATACATATACATATACATATACATATACATATACATATACATATACATATACATATACATATACATATACATATACATGGTAGAATTCCATGGATATTTATATTTTCTCCAAAATACAGTGTATCAGATACTTCTTGTAAGATATTTCTTGTTTCCTGAAACATGGGGTTCCTGCGTTTCTAAAGAGTTTTCTGCCAATAGCCTTCTGTGTATGTTTTAGCTTTGTGCATATTTACCACATCATTCTCAATTCAGACAATTTCTTTAGGTTAGTCTTCATTTCCTGTCTGTTGATGCTGCAGAATAACAGTTTCTCATACCCATTGGCACTGGATACTTTACCTCAGGGGAGCAGCAGGGATTATATGCAAATTTATTCTTTCTCTAGGAATTCCTGCTTCTTCTTTCCTCCACTCAACCCCACTTCCACCCTTACCTTTCATTCCTTTCCATTATCATTTGCCTTATACCTCAGTTGATACCAGTATAGTTGATTCCCTTATCAACCAGACAGTTGATACCATCTGCCTTGCTGTTAATTTCTGTAAAAGCACACTGAATGTTTCACACGTAGGAATATGTGAACATAGATTTAGGTCAGTTTTGCCCTTTGAAATTGTAGGGACTGTCAATGCTGCCCTTCAGCAGCCAATTCCAGCTTCACAGCTATGCTATTTGATAAATTAAGGACACCTTTGTTCATCACTCTCCATCATTCAAGCCAGAGAGTTACCAGAGCAAAGGCAAGCTTTGTACATAATATCTTGATTTTGAACCTTCATAAGCAGTAATTTAACAAAAAAATAAAAAATTTCAGCCTATTTTTGTAATCCATTTTGTGATAAAGCACGGGGTATCTAAGAAATGAATGTGGGCTTCCCTGCTGTTCACCTCCTCTTTACAAAATTTTGGATATTTTTTTTTAAATGAGCAAAACACAATGGAAAAAAATATAAAGGAATAGATTATGTTCTAGCCTGCAGCCATACCAAAATTAGATATTACACTGTAGGAGCAAATGGTTCTAGTTGTTTCAAACATTTTCTATCCCTGTCCTCCCTCTTTCTCTCCCATGAAATAGTGAGAAATCCAAATAAGCAGAATATCTACTGTTCTCAGAGATCTGTAGAGGAGGAGCTGACATTTTCTTTAAAGTAACATCTACAAAGAAATATCAAAGGAAATAAAAAGCCAATGTTTTAATTTTAAAAATTAAAAAACATCTGTGCAAACATTAATGTATTGGTAGGCTGTTTCTTATTGCTTAGCTAGTAGGTGTAATGATTGCTGTTAAATAGTTTCAATTCACTAGGAATTTTAGGTTGGAATCAGTGTGTTTCCTGTCTGTCTTTCCACTATTAAATATTCAAGATACACTCATTCCTTCCAGTGTAAAACTCAGTATTTTGTATCATACTAATAGTAGCTCATAGCTTTAAAATAGTTTTATGCAACTTTTTCATGTTACTGGGTTGTTATAGTGTGCCAGCATGTTTTGATACTTCTCTGTCTTTTTCAGTAGGTTGTGTGTCATGTACCATCATTGCTGAAACCTTACATGGCAGTGAAATTTTCATAAAAAATTCATTCTGTTGAACATTCTTCCTTAGTTGTAGTGGATAAAATAAATAGAAGATTTGACTGCTTTGTTTTTCATAGGGGGAGAAAAGAATGTGATACACTAGTGAAATCACTTCTATTTTTAGGGGTGTACACTCATGATATTGTTGGACTCTAGCTGACTTTCCATGTGAAAGTGAAAGACCTCTTAGGCAACCTTAGTGTGGAGAGCATTTCACAAAGATGCTATAACCTGTAGTTTCTCCACATTAGGTCTGTAATTTTTTTTTTTTTTTTAAGTCTTTGTTAATGGAGAAATGAGATTGTCCTGGTCTCGTTTCTCAGAAAGTCAGGCTTTCTTTTTTCATTTTGTATTCAGTCTGGATGGTCACATCCATCAGACACTTCAAGTTCAAATAGCCATGTGGAATGATAATTTGTAGTTACCAAGCCAGGAAAGAAGTATGTTGAATATGGACGTTTAAGTACAGGTTCTAAAATGAAATGGCTGAAGGGCTATACCTTAGCATATCACAATTATTTATAAACCTATATTTTGCATGAACTACAGTATGCTAGCTACTTTGTGGACACATAGTTTAGATGGTTTCTGTCTCCAAGTTTAATAGCAAACATGAGCTGGTGTGAAAATGGCAAATACACCAATGCTAGCTTAAGTACTTTTAATCATAGTGAAAATGTAAGGAGGAGATAAAAGAGGCAAAGTTGCTGAGAAGTGATAGGATGCAGGGGCACATGAAATTTGTCTAAATGTAAATGCAGAGTTTTAGCTGATGACAAGTTGAAAGAAGTCTGTAATTTCTAGAAGAATTCATGCTGTCAATGAGTGTGGTGTCAGGTTCCATCCTAATGCTGTTAAACAAAATCTAACAATTTACCCACAGCAGATAAAGCTTAGGTTTCTAGCTGAGTTTAGCTTTATTTATTTTATTTTTGTCTTTAAGTCTCCAAGGGAGCTTGGTGTAACTTATGCTTTTAAAACTCCATTTTCCTTGACTATTTATATGTATGGGGCTTTAGGTCATAGAAAATAAACTGGATTTCTTTGTGTGTCAAAGTCAATGATAAAACTCAGTTTTACTTTGGGAACAGAAAAGCTTTTCCCCAAGTACGTAGATAGTCTCTGTTTTCAAAAGATTGTTAATTACTCAGCTCTAATTATAAATATGAATTACAGCTGCATGAAAAAGTCTCTGGAGATGAAAAATTCAGACTGACCTCTCAAATATAAAATCAGCCTTTAAAAGAAAGTGCTCTCTTGTCTATTTTTCTATTCTAATAAAGCATAGGACTTAAAACTAGATTTAAATAAAAGCCCTTGCTAGTATATGGCCAAGGAATTCAAGCCAACAGAGATATGGAGCCTAGTGGCATTCACCCTTGCCAGGCACATGACTTATAATGAGTGTTGACCTTGTAAATGGGTGCTTAAATGTTTCTTCTCTTAATTTAAATAGAATCATTAGCATCTGTTCCTAGACCTGTGTATTTTGAGACATCAACTCTAGAATCAACAGAATATATATCAACTTGATAGTGAAACACATTATCTCCTTTTGGTATTTTTTATGTTTTAAAATGCTTGGGTATTGGATTGGCTTTGTCCTTATAGGCAATCACTGCAATGCTGTACTGAAACATGCACATATGTTGCCTTTGTTTCTCTGTCTGTAGAGTTTTCTATTATTTTTATATTTGAAATACTGTTTCTCCAACAAAATAGAGGTAGAAAATGAGTTTTGGAATAGCTGAAGTTGCCCTGAAGCTTTTGATGACCTCAGATTTGTATTTGACAAGTGAACTGAGTATAACCGCAAGTGTACTCTGAGTGAAGAACATTATTTTGAAAAGAAATCTACACTGTGATGATGACTGATCTACAAGGCTTTCAGTATCTGGCTGAAGTCATAAAGGTTTTTTAGAAGGCTGTACACTTTAAAATTTGCACCTGAAGGCAAATAATAGTGAGCTTGAAAGCCAAAGATTATAGTATTGAAAGGTACATCAATTCTGAAAATACAGAGGTTTCTCAGTGGTATGGCACTGAAGAATGGAATCAAAGCAAAAATGTGTATGAGCTTTTAAAAGAATGGGCACATATTCTCCTGCCTGTCATTCTGTTTTAATGATGAAAGGATTAAAGACACTTGAGGACACTGCTCATCTTCTCTGTTCTAATTTGTAATGGAATTAATTTGTTAAACTACAGTGAGGTAGTAGAAGTACTGCAGCTGTGTTTGTAAAAAAGTAAAGAAGCACTTGCAGTGATGTATACCAGTGTTGCTATGCATTTCTGATAATACAAAGAAGTATTGATTACTTTTCATTGTTTCCAAAAATATTGCTGGAAGGACCTTGAGTAGAATCATTATGCCATACATACATTCACACATTAACCAGCTCATTGCACATGTTCACAGGCAGTGGGAGCAAAATAGACAGAAATCTTGAGCCAGATTTTAAGATATTTCCAAATTGTTTTGAAACTGTTAATTAAATAGCCTTTATTACAATATTTTGAGTTTAAACTTGTGTTTGAAACTAGTGTTAAACAAAAAATGATGCAATAATTGTTTACTGAAATATATAATTTATTAAAAATGTAGTGACTCATTACCATCATGTACAAAATAGAATTTAGTGTATATGATTTAGTCACAGTGTTCATAAGATTTTTTAGTAAGTATATTAAAAGAATATAGTTTGCTGGCTGTATAGTACTTGCTGTCAGAATAATTTGCTACAATGTGCAGATCCTGTTACAAACTGTCATATTTGTATCTTGCAGTGGTACGGTACTATCATGTCTTATAAAAGATATGGCAAATGTTAGAAATGCATGACTATAAATAATGTTTGAAGACATGAACAGAAAGAGACATAAACATGTCTACTGATGTAAGTGTAGTAACTGTCAAGGATTAAATGTGTCCAGTGTATGCAGAATTTAGAAATCCTGGTGAAAGAAAACAGGCACCAGGTTTGTATCTGTATGAAAAGAATTTGCAAACACCATAATCCAGGCAAATTTATCTCTGACTGTTACATGCACAAGTTACGTGGATGTTTTTTTGTTTGTATGGGGATTGAATACGTATCATACGTTTAAATGTAAATTTAAAACTGAATAAAATTCCTCCAAAAGTTTGTATCACATCTGTTCAGGTTAAGGGCAATCCGAAATATCGGTACAGGCAGACAGATGAATGGATTGAGGGCAGCCCTGCAGAGAATGACTTGGGAGTACAGGGGATAAAAAAACTGGACACAAGCCATCAACATGCACTTACAACCCAAAAAGCCAACAAGGGAAGTACATCCTACGCTGCATGAAAAGCAGCATGGCCAGCGGGTCAAAAGAGGGGATTTTGTCCCTCTACTCCCCATTTGTGAGTACTCCCAGCTAGAGTAGTTAATCCAGCTCTGGGGCTCCCCTCAAAAAAAAAAAAAAAAAAAGGACCTGTTAAAATGGGTCCAAGACAAAAATGAGCAAAGGGCTGGAGAACCTCTGCTATGAAGACAGGCTGAAAAGGCTGAAGGTGTTCAGCCTGGAGAAGATAAAGCTCTGGTGAAAACTTACTGAGGCCTTTTAATACTTATAAAGAACTTCTAAGAAAGACAGAGAAAGACTTTTTTACCAGAATGTGCAGTGACAGGACAAGCAGCAAATGTTTTATACTGAGAGAAGCTAGATTTAGATTGGACACAAGGAAGACCTTTTTTCTTACAATGAAAGTGGTATTATGATGGAGCAGGCTGCCCACAGAACTTTTGGGTGCTTTATCACTGAAGTGTTCAAGATCAGGTTGTATGGGGCTTTCAGCAACCTAGTGACAGAGGAACTGAAACTAGATGATCTTAAAGATCCCTTCCAACCCAAACTGTTCAGTGATTCTGGAGGACATGAAACATTGAAGACTTTCAAGGAATAAAATTATAATGAGGTGATCACTGACTGATGTTGCTGAGAGACTGCTGGGTTTTTTTTAAATGTGTGTAATGTATATATAGTCAGTAGCACAGCAAAATTTATTCAAAACTGCTTTAGACTTGCATATAATAGAAAGGTAAATTTCTAGAAGATTGAACAATACAACTTTATGGTGTCATAAATCCAACTGGTAATAATTGCGGTGATGCTCTAGTTAAAAATACCTTATCCCATACATAGAGGTGATGCAAGATTATGGAAAAAAAATGCTGTTACAAATTTACATTTAAAAAAGGGTGCAATACTCATTTTCCTCCAGTCAGTGGAGACTTTCCCTGACTGCAATGACTTTTCAGATATGATGGAGAGCAGGTTGGCAGCTACATCAAACAATTCTATCAGGACCCGGGGATGCATCTCACTGGGTCCCATGGACTTGTGTATGTTCAGGTTCCCCTGGTGGTCTTGAACCTGATTTGCTCTTGTACTGGGAGTGACTTCAATTCCCCAGTTCCTGTTGTGAGTTCAGAGACTTGAGAGATGTGGGAAGAGTGATTACTAATGAACATTGAGTCAAACAAAGTTGTCAAATTAACCTCACATTTTCTTTATTCTTCCTTTTCTAACCAGCAGGTCTGTAGAAGCCATTCTTATTCTTTGTATCCCTTGCCAAACTCAGCTCCAGTTGTACCTTCGCTTTCCTAATCCTGTCCCTACACAACCAGACAGCACTTCTCTTTTCTTCCCAGGATACCTGTTCCTGCTTCCATTGCCTGTGCCTTTCCTTCTTTTGTTTCATTGTGGCCAGGAGGTCTTTACTGAGCCATGCTGGTCTTCTGCCTTCCTTGCCTGAATGCTCACTGGTGGGAATTGAGAGATCTTGGGCACTAAGAAAAATGTCCTTAAAAGATCTGAAAGTTCTATTCTGCTCCTTTTTCCTTGAGTGCCATTTTCCAGAGGGTCCCATCCACTAATTCCTTAAATAACTAAAAGTTCAGGTTCCTAAAATTCAGGGTACTGACTTTAACCTCTCTTTGGCCCCTAACCCTTGAGATCATGAATTCTGCCAGGGCATGATGACTTCAGCCCAGGCTGCCACTGATCCTGACTTCCCCAGTTAGTTCATCTGTGTCAGTAAGCAGCAGGTGCAGTAACACTTCTCTGTCACTTGGGTTAAGAAATTATTCTTGATGCTCTCCAGGAGTCCCCTGGTCTGCTTCCATCTTGCTGAGCTGCTTTTACAGCAGATGTCAGATGACTGAAGTCCCTGCAGCTGCACCAGAACCTGCCATAGTGATGCTTCCTGCAGGTGAAGAAGGTTTTGTCAGGAGCCTCCGCTTGATTGAGGGATTGCTAATAAACACAAGCCATGAGGTTTCCTTTGTTGGCTTAGCCTCTGATTTTTACCCGTAAGCTCTCAGCCTGTTAATTGCTGAATTCAAAGGGAGGTCTGTGCAGTCAGGCATTTCTAAAATTTTTTTAAAATAAAGAGCAACCCCTCCACCCCTTGTTCCTCGCCTGTCCCTTCTGAACAGTTTGTAGCTATGAAATGGACCGCTCCATTCATGTGATTTGACCCACCAAGTTTCAGTGTTCATGATCACATCATAGCTTTCCATCTGCACAGTCACTTTTAGCTCCTTCTGCTTGTTACTTATGCTGCATGCTGTTTCATAGATTTGATGTGTCTTAAGGATAGAATTATGAGTAATTGATTGATTACTTGGGCATAACTGGAAATAGTTCAAAACTCAGTTCAGTGAGAATGTTTAGCTTTTGGAGGTTAAATTCGGATTTTTAGAACTTTTAACTAATTTTTTCTCATTGTTTTCCTCTCTTAAAGTGATCCATGGCACATTGCTGTGCGACCTGTTCCCTGAAGGAAAAAAGGTCCTGTTCAGTTTATAAGCTTGAGAATTTGTCTATATGAACACATACCTGGTTTCCCTTTAGGAAGCTGACTGCTATTTGAAATAACATTTGTAAGGAGCTGCTGAACAAAGTTGTAAGTTGATTTGCACAGCACATTCTGGGGATTTAAAGTAACTCAGGTTAGTATTTGTTTTAAAGTGAAAAAATGATGGCTGAGCTGCTGCCTGGGGTTACCTTTTTTTTTATTTAAGCTGAAGTAGCTCTCTGTGAGCTTTCTATGTATGCAGTTTCCTAGAAAAAGGAAAAGATATCAGTATTAGATAAAGTTTTATTTGTGGAAAAATGGCTCATTCTTCTAGAGACTAGTGATTTTTCCTGGTTTTTTTTTACAGTGCAGTATTTTTAACATTTAATTTATTTCATGCTGCTGTTTTGTTTTGTATTCCACTGTTACCAGAAGAAAGTATGGTCTCTTACACAGCCACAGCTTGCACTAGAGATGACTGTCTTAAATGCCCCAAATGTCAGAGAACAGCATTTTGGTTCTGGAGAAGTGGCATATTTTCTCTGTACATGTAGTGATTTGAGATTATTTGCTAGGCACATCCAGCACATTTAACCGTGTGGTCGTCAGGAATGGCTGTGTGTTGTTTTCATTACCAGCAAGCATTACATCTGTCTTGTCAGCTCTGAACTTAAGCAGCTTACTTATTCCTTGCACCTTATCACAGCAGGGCACTTGGCAAGCTGAGAGACTACACTGTCCAAGTCTGACAAATATAAGTCATAAAGCAATGTCAACATCATAAGGATGGCACTGCAGCCTACATCACCTTCCAATTTCTCCAGTAGCCTATATTTTACAGAGTGACACTACGACAGAAAATTCTCTTGGTGGAGAGTGAGTGTTATTGTCTGCTTTTTTCAGCAGAGAAGGAGCTGTGTCCAAAGGTTCCATAACAAAATCATACATAGATTGGCATGGAGCTCATGAAATGTGTAATTAATACATTAACTTCATAATAGTTCAGAAATTTTAACCTTATGAAACCGGGCAGATATAAGGGCATATGAACACAAGTAGAGACTGTAGAAAATATCCTAAACTGGATTTGAAAAATTATATGTTCCTCTGCTTTTTTGCACATCAGAGGAACATTATGAGATATGTTCTTGAGCAAGTTTATATCAATTTGACCATAAATAAAGAAGCCATTGCAAATACAAACTTCGTTTTAAAGACCTTCCTACCCTGAGGAAGAGATAATATGCATGAACTTCAGTCTTTAGCGTGGTGTCTCCTATTTGTCATCCCCTTAATAGGAAGGTAGCCATCTATGTTATCTTTCGATGTTAAGGCAGCATGTTCTTCGTAGATGACGGCTGGAGAAAGAAAGTGGAACATACAGCATAATAATTCATGTTATCTAATTCTGTATGACATTCAGCTCACCATCTGGTCTATAACTTGTTGGTTTTCTTCTACAATATTAAAAATAAATTCCTTTTTATAGAAGAATTACAGTCTCACCGTAGGGCAGAACGTACATGATTCTGGAGAAATTCCAGATCTCTGGTGAAAAAAGCTTGACTTACATTGCAGATGTGCTTTTGGTTTTGAGCCTTTTGCTTTTTGACCATCACAGAGAAGTATTTCTATCCTTGTGAGAGGTGTTTGCTTTTTGTAACTGATACCTGCTGGCTGGGTAATTTCACTGTTATAACACAACTTGCAGTGTAGGTTTAGCGTATTCAGAACTGCCTATAATGCCTGTGCACTTTCCAGTTCAGCATCACAGTTCCAAGACACCCCATCTATCTGCCAAATACTGTGGTCACTCTTGAAACCTACCTTTGAGATAACTGTCATGTCTTTTTTTCCCTTTGGAATTTTCTGTTTGCAATAATCCCATCTAGTTCTTTAACTAGTCATGGTAAAAATTATCTCATTATAGCAAGTAGAAATTGGATATCTTCTAAATAGAAAGTGAAAATTTGCAGCTCCTTCTTGGATATGATTTGTTAGGTTAGTGGAAAACGGAGGAGATAAAGGTTTGCTGAATCTGTTTGGCATCCCTTCCAGAATCACAGAATCATTTAGGTTGGAAAAAACCCCTGAGATCATTGAGTCCAACCCTTGACCAAACACCGTCTTGTCAAACAGACCATGACAACTCCAGGGAGTGTGACTCCACCACCTCCCTGGGCAGTATGTTCCAATGTTTAACAACCGTTACCATGAAAAGAATTATCCTGTTGCTCAACGTAAACCTCCGCTGGAGCAGCTTGAGGCTATGTCATATTGTCCTGTTACTAGTTATGTGGGAGGAGAGGCTGGCACTGACCTGGCTATAACCTCCTTTCAGGCAGTTGCAGAGAGTGGTAAGGTCTCCCCCTGAGACTCCTTTTCTCCAGGCTCAACAACCTCAACTCCCTCAGCCATTCCTGATAGGACTTACTCTCTGGATACTTCACCAGCTTTTTTCTGGACTTCCTCCATCACCTCAATGTCTTTATTGAAGTAATCTTTCTTAATACGGGAAACTATAGTTAATTTAGTTTAGTTTTTTGGGTGCTGTCTTTTCATTTGTTTGGGTGATTTCCTTGTTTATACAACTGAGTAATTGTGACTAGCATACAAGCAGGTGTCAGAGGAGTACTTGCTGACCAAATATTTATATAATTCAGAGCTTTGTGCTGTCCTGGACAGCTTCTTGTAAATTACAAACATTTGTTCCAGTATTGCCAGATATATGTGACTCAGCCCTTTTTCTTCATTTTTCAAAATAAGTGGAAGAAAATGAAAGCATGGAGGTTACAGGAACAGGTAAGCAACATAGACATAAGTGAGATATACTAGATGTTTATCCCTTGCTATCAGATTACTTTAAAAGAGGAAAATTAAGATCAAGATCCTTGTCAACCTGAGTGTGATGAAATGGTTAGTGAGCAGTCAGTGGAATGGGATTATGGATGAGACTTGGTAGACTTTCAATATATCTGATCTGTATGAAAGGAGGGTTGATGTTGCAAACTGATTTTCTTCTTGTTTTAGATCAAAAGGCAGGGATTGACCTATCATTCAATATAGAACCTTGAATTGTAGAGCACTTTGTATGGAAAGCAGCCAGCAGCTAAATGTTTTTGACCTTAGTGATTACTGTTTGAGAGAAAAGAGAGAAAGCTTCAAGGTGCACATGAACATTGTATCCAAGCAAAAGGAAGAGGATGCATAACATAAATTTACTAAGGGGAATGAGTACACTCCATGTAGTTCATTTGCGGTGGCCCGATCCATAATTTTTGAATGGCTTAGTTTCTAAATTTTTGTTTTCTTCAATGCAGCAAAATCTGAGCATAAAATAGCTGTACTTTATGCTCAGAAAGAAATGTTTTTATTCTTAAATTGTCGTCATAACATTTTCAAGTATTAGTTTTGTTAATAGAACTAGATACATATTAATAGATAACACCTATGTATGTGTAGTGAAATGGGTTTTCCATTGTCGCTATGAAAATAGTAGTAGAATTGGTAAAATGGGGATCTCATAGGTGATCTTCTTGGCTTGCTGTATTTGCCGAGTTGTTCGAAATTCAGACTTAGGGAGCACTGTGTACTAATCACACCATAAAATCCTTTTTTGTTTTTTATCTCTCAATAACATTTTTCTTTACTTAGTGTGTGTGAGACCCATTTAATCTACGTATATAAAACGCACTTTTTGGATCCTAAAGATTTTCTTGTGCACATATTTATTATGCATATATTATAATAACCATATAGCTGCTTATATGGTGATGACTGTCAACTGAGAAACATTAAAGAAATGGTCCACTTCTTTTGCTCTGCAGTTTGTCATTGTGGTATTGCATATAACCCTCTATGGTTAATATAGCCATTGCTCTGAAGATTTCATGGGCTGGTGATAAATTTTGGGTAAATATGGTAGCCATTATATTCCAGGTGGCTCAAAGCTATTGCAAAGACCCTTTCCTTTCATATCAATAAGATGATTTTATATTAATATTAGGCTGAGTTCTTGCATTACATTTCAATTTCGTGTAGATCTTCAGTGTAGCTCTCTGCCAATCACAGAGCCTCTCAAGTAATTCTGAAACGATGTAAAGGATATCCACATGCTACTTTCTCTTTCCTCCAAGGGGTGAAAATTCTGAGTGTGTTGGCGTAGTAATTTTTTTCAATGTTTTTTTATTCTTTTTCTTATTTCTCCTTTTCTTCTCTCCTCTCCTCTTGTATTAGCTTGAAAACAAACCAGTGGGAGATCGCAAGTCAGGATTAAAATTTAATAGGAAAATTAAAAATAAGTGTAATAATACAAGGAAAAAAGCACTGACAAAGTCAGATACAACCTGACACCCTGTTAGGGTGGTGGTAGCAGTCCAAATGAAGTAGTTCAGTTGAAGCGGTGATCCTGTGGAAGGTCTGGTCTCCTGCTGAAGGTCCAGTGGTAGCTCTTGTCCTCTGGGAACCCCATAGACAGGGCTCTCTTGGGTAGTTCAAGGCCAGGTTATACTGAGGTGGGAATGCTTGGCTCCTCCCTCCTGGGTGGAGCATCTCACAATAGGATGAGGTAAATCCATGAGCCATGTGGTGGGTTCTTGATGGCCCATTGTCTGTTTTCAGGGGTGAGTCATAGCAGGAGATGACAGCTAATGCCCCACAGCTAGTGGTAATAGAATACTTGAATACATCTCTATTGTAACCTAGGTCTCAGCTTCCTCTTCCTCTTCCTCTTCCTCTTCCTCTTCCTCTTCCTCTTCCTCTTCTCTTTTTACCTTCTTTACAGCAACTCAATCTGGGCAAGAAGTTTTGATAGCACATGCTGTTCTTTGAGAGTGGAAAGTGGTTAAGATAGTAGGTGACCCTAATTCTTGAGTGAATACACTGGTCCTATTAAAAACTGTCTTCTGTGCTAACAGGTTTATTGTGAAAATTTCCATTTTCCATAGGCTTATGGAGCTGAGCTTAACTGACAGTATTGTTCAAGGAAGTACTTGGGATTGAAAGACCTTAAACTTGTGCAGTTACTCTGTAGGAATGACTTTAAAGAGTAAGGAATGACCATAATGTACTTTTAGACATGTTTAACAGCTTACCAACATTTCACCTAAGTTTTTTTTATTAATGTTTTTACTGAAAATGGAAACATTTCTTAAAAGCCTTGGATTTTCTTTAGAGCTCTATAAAGGTTTTATATTATGAAAAAATGTAGTGATTCAAGGAAATAGTGAATTATTTTTAAAGGAAACAGAAATATTTTGTTTAAATTAAAACTTGACTTAATTTATTTTTCAGGCTTTTAGAAAAATTTGAATATTTAGAAAGCTTGATTTTGGTTTCTTTTTTTTTTTTTGCCATTAGAAGGTTCATGTCTTTCATTTAGAAGTTATCAAAATGACAGTTATCAGTGAGTGTCGCATCTGAGAATTGTTTTTTATTGCATTTCTATGTTACTGATTTCTGTTTCATAGGAACTTCTTTATATAATTTAGATTTCTTAGGTGTAGCTTCTCTTACATATTTAAAATTTTTCTGCTTTCCTTAGGATTTGATTGGAAGGTTAGATTACTTCATTGCATAGTCCTGAGATTCTTCAAAAGCAAAAAGAGGAGATGTTGCTAAATAGAGCAATTTTATGCTTCCAGATATTTAACTATGAAGAAGGAATTCACAGTGATCAAAACAGTCTAATACAGTGAGATTTTAAGAATGAGGGGGTTGAAGAATAAACTACGTAAATCCAGATATTTTCTAGACTAACCACCAGTGTGAACATAAAATTTGTTAATATTTTTTAAATTGCAGTAGCGGTCTACAGTCTTTTTAGGTTTTATTATAGGTGCTGGTGCTGTATTAGAGGTGTAAACTGTAGGATTTATTTATTTTGTGGCAAGCTTATCAAGCACAGGATTTTCTATAATTCAATTCCTTAGTGGATCTTTATTCTAAAATAATTAGGAAGGTAAATATATAATTCTCCAAAGCAGGTTACAGCTTGTAACTTAGGGAAGGTTGGTAATGCAGCACTTAGAGCTTTTGGTGAATTATCTGAATTCTGTACTTCTTAGTTTGCAATGAAATTGCTTCTTACCTAAGCAGAAAGCTTCAAACTTATCAAATATCTGCTAAATTGCAAATCTTGAGCAGTAAACTTGAAAAGGGAAAGACTTTAGATAACCAAAGTGATAGTGATAGTTGGTGAGTTTTGGTGAAATGTCTTATTTCAATGTTAGATAAATCAGTTGCCAAGGCAAGCTTCTCCAGAGCTCACCAGGTCCACAGTGGAGCAGCAGATCTTGGTACACAGCAGGGTTTTCTGAGGCAGGGAAATGCCAGGATGTAGTAAGACCCACACCGATCTGGCAGCTCTCAGGAGGGATGCTGACAACGTCTGGGCATTGCCAGACGAATTGTGGCCACCTCCATACATCCACAAAACAGCCTGGGGAGTGCAAGTTACCAGGGAATGATGCAGCCGTTAAGGCAGAGGGATGCACGGTAACAGTTCTAAAGGTGAGCTCAGCTGGTGATCATCATCCTCCTAGAAGGTGTTTAGCTATGTCATTCTGTCACCTGGCAGAAAGCTGTGTCTTCTGCACTAACCAGAGCTGATGTGGCTACCCAGAGTGAGTGCCCAAGAAAACATGTAGCCATTCAGATCTCAGGGTGCAGGGCATGTGTTGCATTAAGAATAATACAGATTTTTCTGTTATGTGAAATTTGGCAGACAATGAACTCCTTTGCATTATAGCTGTCCCTCTGATACCAGAGGCACTGGGAGCTGCTGCACTTAGATACTAAGTGATGGCCAATTAAACACTAAGCAACAGAAATGCAGAGCCAAGTGACACTCTAAGTCTGGTTGGGTTCAATGAGAACTACCATAGTTATGGATTTACAAATAGAGTGATACACTGTACGCCTGGTCATGCCCACTGTACTGTCATGGCAGGATTAGAAGTGCAGTCACGTTCAGTAACTCTCATGGCCAGGTGCAAAATAGTGTAGTTTACTGAGCAGCAGAAATGCAGGTTCTTATTGGATTGATGGTGATAAATACACTGTCTGCAGAAGAACACATGAATACCTAGAATATGAATAATACATTTGTCAACAACAAATACTTTAAATTTTGAGATGACGATATAGCGTTAAAAGTATGATCATAAACACAAGCTTTCTTTCTGAATTTCATGAAGAAGCACTTGGTAGAGCTGACTGTTTGAGTCTTGGCCAGTAGGCATCCCTATGGGGGAGGAGATAGGTATAGCCTGTTGATCATCCTGGAATACAGAGGTAGAATCTCCTGTCATCCACCTACACTTATGCTATACTTACAATGGGTTTTTCTGAGGGAGGGGAAAATGTAAAGTGACAGTTGTAATTTCATGTTCAGGTGAAGTTCAATTGACTTTAGGCATTAGCATATGTGAGGGTGTGAAAAGAAATATGCATTTTGGAGTTAGAAAAATACAGAATCACAGAATGGGTCAGGTTGGAAGGGACAGTGGGTCGTCTGGTCCAATCTCCCTGCTCAAGCAGGGTCACCCTAGAGCACCTTGCACGGGATTGCTCCAGACAGTTAATTTAGCAACAGGCTCACCATTTAGCAGTGGGCCCACTTTATCCTTTGTTTTCCTTTTGTAATTAATGTATTTGAAGAAACCATTCTTGTTGTCCTTGACATCCTTGTTCAGATTTAATTCCACATGGACCTGTGTTTTTCTTGTCTCATTTCTAATTTGACAACTTCACTAAATTAATTCTAAGTGTCCTGATCCTGCTTCCTGTTTACCATGGAGTAATGAGAGGAGTTTTTTATTTATCCATTAGGTCCTTTCCCCCTTTGCCTGATTTTTTTCACATTTGGAAACATGTTATTGAACCTGAAAGAAGTGATTCTTGAATATCAACCAACTCTCTTGGACCCCTTTGCCCTGCAGGGCCTGTTCCTGTGCAATTCATCCAAGAAGATTCTTGAAGAAGCTAAATTTAGCTCTCCTGAAGTCCATGGTTGTACACATACTTGCTGCCCTGCTTCATCCCCATCCCGTACTGAGCTCCACCCTCTCATGGTTACACCTCCAGCAAGGCCTCCCCTGTTTGTTAGTGTGAGTTGGGCAGTGCACCATTCCCTGTGGGATCCTCCCCTGCCTGTGTCAGGAAATGGCCACCAGTGCTTTCCATGAACCTCCTGGGCTGTTTGTGTTTCACTGTGCTGGTTCTGCAGCAGATCAGGGTAATTAAATTCCCCCAAAAGAATCAGGGCCGTCTCTTTGCGGCTGCTTCGTGCTGCCTGTAGAAGGCCTCATTTGCTTCCTCCTCCTTCTCAGCCTGTAGCAAAAAGTTAATGTAGAGTTAATGAAGCAAAGTTCAGCTTTCAGTTGCCATTTTGGGTCATTCCTTTGGGTTGGTTCTCATTAGCTGCATTGTTTTTAACAGAGTATATCTACAATGTTTCTATGCCATGCCATCCTTTGTTGTATGTCTTTCTTGGAGTGGTGCACCAAGTTACTTTGGTGTTGTGGCTCTTAAATTTGTCCCTGGTGAGCTACAGGAAACACATGCACTCCTTCTTGCTGAACTTTGTTTTTCAGTATTTTCCCCAGAGCATTGCAGGGCCTTTGCCCAGTTACAGCTGGCAGTAGTGAGAACCATGGTGTGAGGTGTGACCAAGCACTTACCTGTGCAGTCTGGTGTCAGAGCTTTGGGAGGAAGTAAAAAGATGAAGGAGCACTGGGGAGTCTGAGACAGGAACAGGAACAGTCACTGGAAAAAGCTACAAGATCAAGGGCATCCTGTATCCTTCCACTACCAGGCAGAAGGCAGTAACTTTAAAGTGTTGATGGAGGCAAGTGTATGGTCAGGGTAGCAGGCAAACCTTGTTGCTCACCTTGCCTTTCCAGGTGCCTTAGTCCCTGGGTACAAGGCTCAGGCTGTGGAAACTCAGTCAAATGATGATGTGGATGATGGTCCATCTATACCAGTGGTGTTTCCAAGGTCAGAAAGGCCTACCCCTCATATCAACACCACCTCCACGAGGAAGAAAGACAGGTTATAGTTGTAGGTGGCTCTCTTCTGAGGGGAACAGCAGGTCCCCTGTGCTGGATCAACCCTCCTCTTTGCAAAATC
Source organism: Pardalotus punctatus (assembly GCA_013400915.1). Taxonomy (NCBI): domain Eukaryota; kingdom Metazoa; phylum Chordata; class Aves; order Passeriformes; family Pardalotidae; genus Pardalotus; species Pardalotus punctatus. Next base: position 92,202 of record VZTX01008489.1, on the reverse strand, counting down.
TGCTGCCTCTCTGGGGTCTGGGTTAAGGGCATCACTAGGAAACTTTATAGCCTGATACAGCCCTTGGACTATTGCCTATTACTGCTCTTCTGTGTGGCAGTGAAGCCACAAATTATAGTCCAAGGGCAATCATAAGGGACTTAATTCAGAATATTAAAACTGACCCTTTCTTTAGTTTTAGTTGTGATTGCAAAAGCTTGATAAGTATTTTTTAGAGCATTTTTGCTGTTCTGGATTACTGAACAAATTGTAAACTACTCCTTGGATCTATACTTCTGCTTTCTGTACACAATGAGACCAATACAGTTTTATTGACCATGACTGCTTTTTCTCTTTTCAGTCTTCATTTATATGGGAGACCAAATTCTAGTGTAGGAGGTTAACAATTACCATTCAACTTTGTGATTATTATTTTTAATAAAAGGAATGTTGGAGTCCTAGCTACATTGCAATTTTAATGAATTAATGAGCTTCCTGACTACAGCAGACTGAGCTTTGTCTGATTCCTACAGTGATGAATTAACCATGTCAAACTTTGCAATCTAACCTAGTGAAATATTTTACTGTGAAAGTTTAATTTTCATTCTTTATTTATGAAAGCAGTATACTGTCACATCGTGTTATCATACAAGTGCCATTTTGTGTGATTTGTTTTAATGAGTGTCACTTGTTGATATGTTTAGTAATTTTTGACCCATATTTAACGCCAAAACCTCTAAGTGTTCGAAACATAATGAATCTGACATTATTTTTTTTTTCTTAAATCAGCACATAACACATTGGCAGTTGTATCCCATCTCAAAAACTGCAGTGGTAATGTGTTAGATATGATGGAGCAAAAGAGTGAAATCTTTTTGGAAATCTACTTTTTGTGAAGTCTTTTCTGGAGAACTTTATCCTTACTAAAAGCAAGTATGAAATTTTAAATAATACTAATTTCTGTAGCTTTTCGGAAGAATCTATGGCAATTTTTGTACTCTTAAGAACCTGTATTAATTCATGATTATTTGGGACTGAAGGATATATGGGACATTGCTTCCTTAGAGCAAGAGTAGCATTATAGGAGGTATCTGCTATACATGCAGATTGAAATTAAAAATAAGCATTTGGTAGTATTCTAAGACAGAATTTTAGTTAGGTTTATATTATAAATAAAATATGTCAAGCCAATAACTTAAGAAAAAAAAAAGGACTAAAAATTGTACCATAGGTGACACATATGCATTATATTCTGTTTAATTCAGTATCAGTTTTTTTGTTTAACAACAATAATGAAATTAGTAAAACTTAACACTAAATAAACTTTCTTTTTTTCTTATATTTCTCTCACTCTTTTGAAAGCTGTTATAATTATACTATTTGTATCTTCAGACTGAATAAAAAGCTAATGGTAATCTGCTAATACAATTCAATCAGTGATTCATATATATCCAGCTATGTATGAATTATCTTTGTTATTCTAATAAATGGAGATTGTTGTTTTCAGCAATTTCAATTTTGCTCAGTAACGTTTTCCGGATTCATAAAATTCTTGCAATCCTTTAAATTCCACTGGTAAAAAAGAGGGAATCTTCTATGTGTAACATTTGAATGTAAAACATTTAGTAAAAAATCAATGAAAAAACAGAGATTGGACAAGCTAGTCTGAAGGAGAATCCCACAAAAGATGTATAAACATCTGTTCATCTCTGACTGGACTGCTCTACAGTTCAGTTTCTGTTGCCTGTTGCTGCTTTGCTGTAATCACCTGACTTACTGAGGACAGGGTCTATTCAAAACTTCTGTCCTAGTGCTTAAGCGAATCCAAAAAGTGTCATACTTTGACACATGCAGTGAAGTAAACTGTGATGCCAAGCAGAAGTCACATTCAGGTTATTACTCTGAGGAAATATCTCTTCAGGTATGTAAAGGACAGTTATCACAGAGACTGTCACTGGAGAGTTCTGTGCAGTTCTATGTATTTGAGCTGTCTGCATCTCTAAGAAATCTTCAAAACCTCCATGACAATAAGTATAATTTGGTTAAATAATAGCTGTGTTGCATTTGCTGGGAATTAAGAGAATAGTTCTTAAGAATTGCATGCCTTTTGTCTAGAACACAAAACTATCCTTAATGATGTAAATCAATACTGGATACAGCTGGAATCTAAATGAAAACCTGGCAGTCCTTCACAGCCAGCCAGGAAATAGAATGAGATATGTACTATAGCTTTACAAGGGTTGTTAAAGAATGCTTCTAAACCTATTTTCTATTTTTTCATAATCTGTATGCTAATGCTAAAATATTCAATTTTTTCCCACATTTGTGCTGTTTTCTTCTGTCGTGTGAAATCCTAAATTTGAACATCCCTATACTTGTTTTTGTCATGGAATTGAATGTGCAATCTGCAGAGATTATGCAGAAGAATTTTTGAGATTCATGAATCTGTGCAACCTATCTTAATGAATTATGAGGGAAACCTATTATAACTGTACATAATTTTTGTACTTCAGACTTCATAATTCCCCAAGAGAATTAATTATCATATCATGCAGCTTCAATTAGCAGACCAGGACAAAAAGCTTAATTGACTTCTGTATATCTAAGGCTGCTGACTTCTGACTTATTTGAAACTCAGATGATGGATTTGCAGAACATTATTTGTTTCTTAAAAAATGTATCTAGTGACCAGTGACAGGACCCAAGAGAATAGCCTCAAGTTGGAGAGGTTTAGGTTAGATACGAGGAAAAGGTTCTTCACCCAGCGGGTTATTGAGCACTGGAACAGCTCCTCAGGGAAGAGGTCACAGCACCAGCCTGACAGAGTTCAAGAAGTATTTGGACAACATTGTCAGACACATGGCATGACTCTTGGGGTGTCTTGCACAGGGCCAAGAGTTGGACTGAATGATCCTTGGGGGTCTCTTCCATCTCAGAAATATTCTCTGATACTATGACGTATTTTTGACTTAGTAAGAAAGATACAATTTGCTGATAATTTTATTTTTCAAATAAAACATTCAGCTTGAAGTAAATTACATTTCCTATAATCCACCATCATTTTAATAATGGTCACAGAACTGTGTTTCACACTCAATTGCTACAGTGTAGTCCATGGAATTTTATTGTTTGTACAGTCTTACCACTTTTATGTAATTGTTAACTGTTTATATTTGTAAAGTTACCCAATAGAAGAAAAAGTAGCATGAAAAAATAGTGTCAAATAAGAAGGAAAAAACATACCATGAGTAAAACACAGAACATATATCAATATTGGTGTTATGAAAGCACTGCCAATTGTCACAGAGCATTCACCTTTAAAATGCTACACAAAGTATACTTTGTCACATTGTTCTGTGAGCATTATCAAAATTTTTCTTTCAAAGTTATTTGGAAGGAATTTTTTTTTTTTGTACTAACAATTTGGCTCACATCAGCTAGGAATAACCTTTTTAAATTTTGACCTCAGGAGAGATCCAGTTCTTAGCTTTCAGGCATCTTCATGATGAGCATACCAGACGTGGCCACCCTGGAAGCTCAAAATACTAAAAAGCTATGTTGATGTGAAAAAGATGCTAAAAGACCTTTGCCATGATCATATTTCCTCTATAAAGTGTTAAAGCCTGGATGAGCACTATCATTAAAAATTCCATATACTGAAGAATAAACTTTAGATGTTCTCTAAGAAAGGCTTCATTGCTATGTCCTGGGGGGAAGGCATAATGGAAAAGTTACTCATTTAAATGTCTGTAAATGTCTTATACTGTTAGTATTATAGCACAAATAAGTACTCAGCCAAAATGACACAAGGGCAGCAGAAAACCTCATGCCACAGAGCCAGAAGTCTTGCAGAATCAAGTTACCATGACTCGTGTCCTATAATGCTGACACTTACAGCTGGATCATGGAGTGTACAAGTTGTTAGTCAATTTCTGAGTATATAGCATAATCATAACAGCTGAATGTTGGATGCCCATGCTTTTATAGCTTTTTTAAGATGAACACTTTCAATCTTGAATTTCAGTTTTGCCATTTTAATATGTCTTTTTCATGATTTTCAATAGCAGCATGTGGGTATAATCTGTATTTTATCCATGTCACCTTTTTGTCTTCAAGTTGTTTTGTTTTGGGGTTTTTTTCAGAGTTGCCCAGTCCCTATTTCTTTAGGCCGATAGTACATTTTTACTATCTAAAACCTGTAGGAGCCCTGATCTCTGAAACAGTAGCATTTAGCACTTCAAAGATCATGAACCCCTTTACATATGGTTTATATTCCATTCATGTGCTTACTCAGTTTTTACTGTGCTCTTATCCCTCACAGTTGCTGCTGAGTTTTTTTCCAAAACTATCCATAGTGAAATTCTGCTTTTATTTTAAGAAGCTTTTGAATTTCATATTTGTGATAAGAAAATAAAAGGGAAGATTGTTTTTTCAAGCTGTCAAATGTATCCAATCCTTTACAAAGAGATTAGAAATATTGATGGTTACATTTTGCATTTGTTCTTTATCACAGTATGATTGAAAATATTGCTGTCTTCTGGTTCTGTTACAGTTTACTAATTAGGAACTTAGGCATGAAGTCAAAATCACTACTAATCACTAGTAATAAAAAATATCCTAATTAATAAATCTGAGATCTCTTAAGGCACATGCATATCATGTCCTATGAGGTGCTACAATAGCATGATTTTAGAATAGAATTAAGATCATGTTTTTAAAGGTAGCACAGAGAGAAAATGCTATTGGATTTCCCTAAGATTTGTCTTTTATGTAATTTAAATATGTTTTATAAATTTTCATCATTATAAAGAAGAAAAACATTCTGTTTTAGCCTGTTGCACCAATACTTGGAAACAGCTTTTCTGCTATCTAGCCATCCAAACTTGAAAAATAAACTTTACTTATGGGGGGTACAATGGTACAAATGTCTGCTTCCTGAAATTCATGTTACAAATCAGTAGCATTTTAAATTAATGGAGAGCCAATTTTGAATAACCTTGCCTCTCAAACTGGAGCACATTCAAACAGGGAAGTAATTTGCATTATGACAAGGATCTGTTGTGTCGATGCTGTCTTATGTTGTGTCTAATACTTAATGCTTCTTGGAAGGTGTAACTTACAGTAGCTGTATCTTTCATATTTTGGAGAGAAGAAAAAGAGAAGGAGGGGAATCAGTGTGGAGGCAGGAAGGGAGTTGTGATAGAATAGCTTGTCGTAGATTGGGAAATAAAACCTCAGCAATGCTAAAATAAACAGCTTTACCATTATCTGCTCTGTAATTCTGCCCCAGCAATGGAGAGGTGTAGTTTCTTGGTCCTTTCCCTTTCCTCCTCAGGTGGTAAACCTGAGGTGTTACCTTCGTCTGCTATGTGCCTGCTTGCTAGAGGGAGGAAATGTACTAACTGTATGTTTTGGGGTGATGGTATGATGATCCTGTATTCACTATCGTTTGTATGCCCAGAAATGTGGTCCTGCAGCTTTAACTGCACCCAGCAGCCGGGAGCGGCTCTGCCGGGCGCGGCTGTTTCGAAACTCTCCCCCAGGCTTCTCGGCCGAGGAGCGAGAGGGAGGAAGGGACACTCTCACTCACTGCTGCTGCTGTTGTTGCTGCTGCTAGTTGTTTTTTTGTTTTTTTTTTTATCCTTGGATTGCTTCTTCGTTGTCNACCTACGCCTGAGGAAAAGAACGCTAAAGTTCATCAGCTGTTTACTCAGGTTTAATAATTCCTTTCCCCCTTTCCCCTTCCCTTGTGCCTCACAGGACACCCTGCGTGTTTTGTTAAATAAATAGTTTTTTCCACTCTCATCCAAGAAATTCTGTTGTGGTGGGGGAGGGAGTGTCGGAAACCTTTGCTTTGGGGGAGGCGTTTATACAGAGCACTTTCCACCTAGGAAATTTGTCTCTAACCCGAGACACTGTAGCATTGCTGAAGTGTGTACAGCCCTCAAATGCAACTTAGAAATTCATTCTCACGAAGAGGAGTGGCACAGTGATTCCCTACCTAAGCCAGACCACCTTCCCTGGTTTTGCCTGGCCAAGATACATGCTACAGCAAATCAACAGGTAGGGGTAATTTAATACATTCCCCTTACTGATACACTGTCTGAGAAGTTATGAAAAGATAAAAACCTTCTTCTTCCAGCCACTGTCTCTTGAATTGATACATCTCCTTGTTTGTACCTGTATGATCCGTAGCTATTAGGTATGTGGGTGGACTTGCTGGTTGCCACTGATTGGTAAGACATTTCTTTATCTTTGCAAAGCACAACTTGTAATTTCTTTAGGTGTTAATTGCCTTAGCTGAAAATAATTGCATGCAGTGTTCTTCGAAAATGTTCTGTCCTTGTTTTGTAGCTGTCCTGATTTCAGCTGGAGCAGAGTTCATTTTCTTTCTAGTAGGTGATGCAGTGCTGTGTTTTGGATTTAGTATGAGCATAATGTTGATAGGAGTTTTCAGTGTCTCATAGCAGTCAAGGAAGTGCACAAGAAGCTGTGAGGGAGCATGGCCAGGACAGGTGGTCTGAACTGGCCAAAGGGCTATTAATACCATAGAATGTCATGCCCAGTATATAAACTGGGGGAGTTACACAGAACAGGGGCTGATTGCAGTTTGGGGACAGGTTTGTCATCACTCAGTGGGTGGTGAGAAACTGTATTGTGCATCTCTTGTTTTTCTTGGGTTTTATATTTCTTTCTCTCTCTCATTTTCATTACAGTTGTTATTTTTGTTGTTATTATTATAATTCATATTATTATATTTTACTCTATTTCAATTATTAAATGTTCTTATCTGAACCCCATGTGTTTTGCCTTTTTTCTGATTCTTCTCCCCATCCCATTGGGGAGTTGAGAGGAGTGAACGAGTGGCTGCTTGGTGCTTAGTTGCCCGCTAGGGTTAAACCCTGACAGTGTCTTCCTAGGAGGATCATGGAGGAATAATCTTGATTTCTGGGCTGAGAAACAATATCAATTCTTACTCCATAACTAGCAGTCGGGGTGTACTTCTGAGCACACTAAAGACAAAGCAATCATTGTAGAAAAAAAAAATAGAAATATTCACGTCCCTGTTAGGTATGTCCCAAATAGCAGCTGCCCAACTAACAGTAACAGCACTTACTGTGTGTTTGTGTAGTTGTAGTAAAGCACAACACAAGCTTCATTTCTAATGAATGGAACAATTTCACAAAGTATTTTCATCTTTTGGGACAATTATATTCATTGACTTGGGTGTTGTGAAGTTTTTCCTCTTGGATGTGCAAAAAAGAGTATGGTTGAACCTGAGGAAGCCATTTTAGTTTTCCAAAGCATTATACCACATGCAACAGAAAACATTATCAAGAAGTGGGTTGTCAAAAGATAAAACAGGTCAGACCTCACCTGTTTCCTCAGCTGTTAATGAATATTTAAGGTTATTTTACAGAGATATCTGTAGCCTGCTTTTTAAAATTGTTGACAAGTTCAAAAGCTAATTTTTAGATTTCATTATGTATTCTAAAAATAATTCTGATTATTATGAAAAATTGTGTTTAAGCTGCTATAACTAAAAGGAGTCTTGAGTTGCCAGAGATTGTGTCTGAACCTGAGAAAAGATGTATACTTCCAAACTCCGTGTCCAAGTGTGTTCTGCAGCTGCTTATAATTTGGAACACAACTGGATGTGTGATGCCTCTCTTACTCCTTTATTTTATAAGGACCTGCATAAACATGGACTACATGAGGACTTGTAACATCCTGTGTTTAGGCCCATGTACTAAGTAATGGGAAAAACAGGAGTTAGGGTGAGTTGTTATGTACATTATCTCCCTGGGAGCAGCTGTATCATGCTTGTAAAATAAGTTTCTATTAATGCATTTATATGTTACTGCATTCTGTTTGAGTAAACTATGGCTATCAACCAGTGAAATCCATCAGCTGCTCTCTATGGACTAGAAAATGTACAGAATTCTTATCTAGAAAAACTGATTGATTTATCAAATGTAGGAACTTTTTAATTCTTTTTGCTTTTCAGTGGAGATTTACAGGGACATTTCATGAGTCAAAGTTTGAAAATATTTTTCTGGGAAAAAGAAGTGGAAAGTATGGGAAAAAAAGTAGGAAATTTTTATTCATTAGTGAAGGCAGCATATTAAAAGTGACATATGAAAACACAATAGGTATTTAAAATATTCTCAGCTCTGCCAAAGCAAAGCAACATGTTCCTTTTATTTCAATATATTTTCAAAGCATTCTGCTTTCATGAAAAGCTGTTTTGCTGGAAATTCACTGTGGCAGAAAACAGCATTATGCATTTGAGCAGATTCACTGGCTCACTGCATTAAAGATGGACACCTGGGGTCTTGCATTAGACTTGCAGAGAATATGGAAATATTGCAGATTAAAACAGATAGGTAGAAAGTAGGTGAGTGTGTTTTCAGATTCTCTAATTAACAACTTTTTGCAATATGGGTAGGTGATTTTTTACATCTCTAGAGTTACTCTTTAGAACTTAGAGATTCTTTTTGTGTCAATGCATGGCTCTGGAGGGACATAAAAACTGATTTTTTTGGCTTAGAGGTCTTCTTGAAGACCTCTGGGTTCTGAACTGCTGGTAACTAGCATCTGTAAGGAATATGTCATAGTTACCCATTTTTATCTGGTAGTTTTGATCTTATCTTTCAGTATCTTTCTCTTTGTCCTAGCTTTAAGCACAGGCCAAGTTGTTCTTTATCATACTTGTCATATTAATCTTCAGTTATGTTTCTGCATATCATCAAGTGCTTGAGAACAGTAATTATGGTTGCTCTTGTTTAAAGCTCCAGACTTCAAACAAGCTTTCTGTGTGGATTTTTTAAAAAACATCCTGCTGTGTGGTTTAAAGCATACACTGTGGCAAAATCAAGTGTTTCAGGTTGTACATGCTTATTACATGAAGGCCTGATTATTTTGCTTTACATATTAATAGTAAGTGCTAAGACAGTGTCATTACAAGCAGAAGAAACCTCATGAAATCTGGTCAATGAAATAATCTGTGTTTTGGTCAACAGTCTGTCCTGACAAGTGTCCTGATCAGGTTCTAGATGTGTTGGGATAATTTATTGAAAAACTCACACTGGAAAAGTCATGAGGCGATGTAGATTCTCGATGTCATGTTTCAAGACTCACAGTTCACATGCCTTCTCTAACACCAGCCACACTGCTAAAGGGCACCTGCTGCTTTGTTGCTTCTTGTAATATGCAGGTGGAGTACACGTGCTGCTTTCTTTGCCTGGGGTTGAATCAGCACCTAAGAACTTTCCAAGTTGCATTTAGGGACCTCTCTTCTGCCTGCTGTATATTCCAAAAGGATCGAGTGAAACATATATTTTCTTGAACCAAGTCCTCTTCTCCTACCGAGTGAGCAATCTGATTCCACTGCAGTAAATATCTGTGAGTGCAAAACTATGTATGAAGTTTTAATTATCACTTCATAATGAGTGATAACTCAGTGGTATGTAATTCCATGCATTTCCTTTCTCATGCAGCTTGGAAAAATAAGAGAATAAAACCCCGGAAAAGTATTTAAATTCAATAGTGCTCCTTACCTCTGGTATTTGTTTGTTTGTTTGTTTGTTTTTTTCAGTTAGAAAGTCTCCTATCTTAATTTCTGCTATAAAAATTATATGCAGTTGTACTGGATGTATTTGCTACATGTTAGGTTTTTTTCATGTTTGCTGAATTGAAAAATCAGCAAAAATTAATGTGAAGAAATTGTACCTAATAATGGACAAGCTGTATCATTTGTCTCCCGTGTGCAGAAGAAACAGAAATAATGCCCAGCCAAAGGAAAATTAATCATATTTATTTTAAACTTGAAATTTCTACAGCATTGAAATTTAAATGGCTTTAATGACTGCACTGAAATACATACTGCCATGTTTCCACTAATAGGAACCACAGTCAGCATATTATTACACTTTTTGAGTCTCTGTCCTTGGTCTTTTGGTAGTTAATAGTGTGAAATCCACAGGACATCGAAAGACTTAGAATTGTGAACAATCTTGACCATGTATAGAAACTTAAACACTGAGAACAGACTTTATTAAATTATATTGAACTTTGCATACCTCTCCCTGCCTCCAATATTTTCTACTTATTGACTGTTTCTTGTGCCAGCCAGGCTTTTTTTCCTTGCTTTTGGTTACTATATGGTGTATCAATTTGAGTGAGAGAACTTCATTAAATATTTATCACTACCAAGTAGTCTTGGTAGTCATTGAGTACAAAGCTTCGATACATTATATTTTTCATGCATCTTATTATGTATCCTACCATCTTTTAGGGTGCTTGGGGGTATTTGAAGTAAAGACTAGAAGGTCAATTGTGAAAAACCCATCTGAAGACAAAGAAGCTACTCAAACTGTTAAGTTGTACATAAGGGGTAGCTAAAAGATTGTTCCACATGTGCAGTCATATTTCTTTTAGTTTTTACTGACAATTGAGAGGACCACATTGCTTATTTAAAATGCAGTAATGTACCATTGAAAAAATATCACATATTTTGAGTTAAAAAATTCGTAGAAGCTTTACTTAGGTCTTCACTTTTTCTTCAGCTGATACTTTTGAGGTTTTTGTGTCTCTGATAAATTACAGAGGTCGTTGAGTCAATTTTTTTTTTCTCCTATCACCATTGATAGTTGATAGAAAAGTAATGGTCGAGAAAGGAACTTCAGTGAAAGCAGAGATCTTTTCAAGTTTAAAAGGTCTTAAGTCTGTGCTTGTAGAGTGAAACAGGTTCAGGTTGAGATGACCTCAAGTAGTGAAAACAATAAGTGAGATAAAAATTTGCCAAGGAACAGCTCTGCAAATGGTACAGGTAGCATCATGACTTTGAATGTGCTCTTTCAGAAGTATGTTAAACAAAATGAAAGAAGCTAAGAAATGTCTGGAAGTTATTTGCAAACCACTTTGTGAACTCTATCATTTCAGTGTGCAAAGTGTGCTATAGTAAATATGTGTAAGGAGACATGAAAGTGCACTGTTTCTTTTGTCCATCTCAGTGCAATAAAACAAATCAAACTGATACAGACTAGTCTCACAGTTGCTAGAGTAGTTAATGATAGTTCGTACAGAGCCATGATTTCTGGCACTGGAAATGCCGTGCTAGCCGTGGTAGTGGATATTTCCAAGAAGCTTCAACTAGCTTTGTGTAGCTTATCACCAGGATCCCAGAGTGCGCTTTCTAGAGCAAAACCCCACAATTTCAATGATTTAATTCAAAACAGATGTTTGCCTGATTGCTGATAACTAAACTCATCTCCACTTAATAGTCATTAATTTTCAGCTCTAGATCACACAATTCTTTATATCCAATATCTCCAGGGCAAAAGGAAGTAGAGGAATATGACAGGTGTTTCCATTTTTATTGATCATTTGCATAAAGAAACATAGGATTGATATTTTAAAGAATGAATGATGATGAATACAATAATTTTTTTTTGAAATTTCACATTAGGCGAAAGCAGCTTTACTTTTGCTTTTTAATTGGTTATGTTCTTCTTTTTATGACTTAGTGATAAATATCTCTGAGCAGTTAGTGTGATCTTCTGCTAACTTCCACTGTGTTTCTCTGGACAAACTTCATTGAAGCTTAAAAACTAGCTGTTAATCATAAATTGAAAATATGAGTAAAGTAATGAGATAAAATGAGAGAAGTAAAAAAAAGAACCATTAGTATTTCAGAGTGAAACAGTGAAAGCAATAAAACATCGACTTTGAATCCAAAATATTCTGTGTCCTTTCCCTTTTTCAGCTTTCCTTTGTTCTTCTAGAAATAGTTCTGTAGAAAGTTCAAATCCAGCTTTTAAAAGCATGATTAACAAATGTGACCTCCTCACTGTTGAAGTTGCTATTTTTAAATGAAGTTAAAAATGAAAAGTGAATTACTGTTACAGAGATTTATATTACTGTTACAGAGATTTGTGTCAACCCCATCAGTATGGAGGGGGGAAATACCAGTTTTATCATCTACAGACTTGACTGATCCACAGGAATCTGAAGAAATCAATTTTGCTTCCAGAGATCTCTTTGTCTTTTCTGTGGTATACCGATGCTCAGTGTTACCTCCTTGTGTGATATCAGGCTGCAGTGAGCTCTCTCAGAAAGGGTTCGTAAGGGTGCCCTGAGACACTGTTCTAAGGGTGCTGAGACAACTACACTCTATATGAAAATATATACCATGTGTGCCCGCACCACAGGAATCACAGGGGTTTATTAGTCTTAATGTTGCACAGGCCTGTGGAAATAAGTATGTTACTGATGCGCAGTTACCCTTAAATTATGGATATCGTGAATGCCTCCATATCACTGTATTAGCTGTTCTGTACTGTGGTGCTTCAGTGATCCAAATATCCATGTCTTTTTTCTCTGGTCCTGAGTCACTAGGTTGTGTTTGGCAAATGGATAATGTATGGAGTTAAAACTTCTCTGTGCTGAATAAAGTTCAGTTCCTGATTCAACATTAAAATGTTTTTAGGGATCAAGCATCATATATATACTTGGTCAGTTTAGGGTTATTTAGGAGCTGAAACAAATAAGCTGTGCTTTGAAATACATGTCTTCTCTAAAAATTTTTCAAGATGCTTAGGCGTATGAATAACATGTTAAAATCAGTATAGGTTGTTCCAGTCAGACTCCATTTTATTAAAGGGTTTAGCTGAATTCTGGACAAGTGATAAAAAAATCTTTTCTATGATAGACAAGTTTTCAAAAATTCACCAATTACTTGGCAGTGCTTTGTTTGCAAATTGTTGTTATATTTCTTTCCAGAAATATCAGCTGTGGCTTTTTATATGACATGTCTTCAGATTGAGACGTGTAATTCCTTCTTTTACCTGACTTCTATAATGTATTATGCCATTAAGACACAATGAAGCATCTTTTAGTGGTCCATTAACACAGGAGTTGGTTGCACTGTGTGGAGAGAAAGAATATCTTCCAGGAGTCGAACTAGACAAAAAGAAGTTTAGAAAATTGGTATCAAAAGTCAGGCTGCATGCTGCATGTTCTTCATGTTCTGTTATTTTTAAAGTAATGGGCTTTCATTCTTTTCTACATGTTGTTGCTGATCGCCTTTGGTAGGGAATTTTTAAAAATTGCGTTTAAAATTAGGTCTGTACTAAGGAGTTTGTTTCTCTGTGAATAGAGTCCTGCATTAGTGAAAATGTTTGTGATACAAAAGCAGAGGGACAGAAGCTCTCAAAACTGGACAACTGGGCCAGTGGACCAGGCTAGTACTTATTAATTTAATGAAGTTCTGTTTGCAGTGGTAAATGGATTATGCTTTTTGGGAAAGAAAAGTGTGCAGCCAGATGGCAAAGATGCTAAACATGGAACAAAACAGATGAGTCAGTACACACATTGAACAGGTAATTAGCTTATAAAAATTTTCTTTTTATAATACAGTTTTATTGGACTGAACATCACAGTGGAAGAGAGACCAGCTTGCCCTTCAGTAACAGTCATTGCAAAATATTCACACTAAACAAATCAATTCCATGTCCATCAAAGATATGGACTGTTTCCCAGAGCGGGAAATTAGAAAACCAAAAACATTGAAGATAAAGATATGAGGAAAAGTCTAACTTTATTCAAGCCAAATCACTGTGTCTGAAAAGCTAGGTAAAGGAGAAGACATACTGAATAAATTAAAAATGTAAAGATTAGACATATGTGTTTCTAGATGAAGCAAAATTTGAGTTGTGTACAGGAAATATAGTAGTAAAAAATATAATAAAATGTTATCCATAGGTGGTATCCCTGTTGGAAATAACTCAGATTCACATTCCTTTTTTTTTCAGGTTCTCTTTGAACTGCCTTGTTTCACTTTTCAATTTACTTTTAGAATGATATGTTGCAGTCAAATAAATAAATAGGATTCAAGCCTTTCTATGTAAGGAATTAGAACTGATACTGCATAAACTGTCAGTAATTGCAGACCTTTGTAATGTTTGTTCATTATTCTGATATAAAAGAAATCTATGTTCTTACATAAATTTCGTTGCACTTCATTAGTTGTGGCAAGATTCCCTGCGAGTCAAACTGAAATTTGACATTACATATCAGGTATTTTTGGATCTCCTAGGAGTTTCATACAGTCCTAAGCTGCCTTTGTAGGTGTAATCATAGAGTCATCCAAGTTCAAAGTAGGAGGAAACCAATCTTTGTCTGAGTTTGTCAGAATCATATTCTTAGGAGACATTGGAACATTAGTCTGTCCTTTAAGCCATTTCCCTTATAATGTTTTGGGCTCCAATAGCATCCATGGCAATAGGACACTGTATTATCTAAATATTTAATCTGTTGTATTCTTCATCTTGGATGTGTATGGCATAGTTTCTGAAGCATGTTTGAAAAATATCTATAATCTGAGTCCTTAGGACAAAACAATTTAAATCTGAATGTGTTTGATGCAGTAATAAAACCCAATGCTGATTCTCGGAAAATTGTGGAGATAAAATCAAAACCAGTTAAAAACATCCACTTGTTTGGCTAGTGTTGGGGTGTATATTTTCTAATGAACAAAAAATGTGTTATGTGTGAAATTTAGCTTAATTGGTAATTATTTATATAAAAAGGTGTTTTCTTTCCCCTTTTCCTCCCTTCCCATGATTCCCCTCTTTCCTGTCACTCCTTTATCCTACTTTTGTCCGCCTTTTACCTTCTTTCCTTCCTTTCCTCCACTTTTTTACACTTTATGCCTGCCTTTTCCCCCCTTCTCCTCTTCCCCCCCTTCTTCTCTCTCTCTCAATCTCCTTCCTCTCTCTCTCTCTCTGCATTTTTTCTATAAACATGAAAAATTCTCCATCTTTTCCCATGTCTGAGCAAGATAAATGAACTAATTTAAAATATTTTCCATGCCTCATCTGTCCACTCCACAA